>WAAD01043234.1:32620-69014 GCA_013389945.1 Fregata magnificens | reverse complement strand
GGTCCTAGAGCCGCCCCCGCGCCCGCCCCCCCGCGGGGGTCGGGGCTGCCCCGGAGGGGAGAGGGGGGCTGCCCCGGAGGGGAGAGGGGATCAGACCCAGAGGGGGTCGGGGGCGGCCGCACGGGAGGTTGGCGATGCCCCAAGGAGGAAATGGGGGGTCTGACCAACACGGGGAGAGGGCCTGCTGCAGTGGGAGTCGGGGTCTGCCCCACGGGGGACGGGGATCTGCCTCGCAAGGAGGTTGGGGTCTGCCCCGCTGCGTGGAGCAGGGCCAAACCCAGAAGGAATCGAGAGCTGCCCCACCGGGGGGATTGGGGCCTGCCCCACAGAGACACCTAGTGCAGGGAGGGATGGAGAGCCTACCCCACAGGAGGGCTGGGGTCCTGCCCCACAGGGACACGCAGTGCTGGGGGGGCGGGGTAAACTGCGTGATCTCCACACCCTCAGAGAGAGCCGAGAGGGGGCTGGGGGGCAGGTGGGGGCCCACTCCCACTCTGCTGCCCCAGAAGTGCCAGGCCAGGCACGTTTCAGGCCAGGTCCCGCCATGGGGATGGGGGGCCAAAACCTGGGCTCAGGGACAGTCCCGCCATCCAGCCCCCCACCAAACGCTGGGCCTGGGAGCCACCCAGCCTCCATGGGAGCAGGACCCTGAAGGTCGGGTGACCCCGCTTGGAGACGCAGGGCTCCATGCTCACAGGGTTGCCTGCATCTCCAGCCTGGCTCCTCACAGGGCATTTACGCCACCAGACCAAAGCCATCTGCAGAAGGCTCAGCACCTCTCCTGTGGCACTGCCCCGCTGGGGTGCCCAAAAGCCGGGGTACAACTGGGGGTGCAGAGGCAGAGCTCTCCGGGCTTTGGGGTTTGGGTGTGAAATACCCGTTTCAAACCCTATCACACCCCCTCCCTGCTGCCCGACTGTCACAGGCTGCGCAGAGGATTTTAAGTACAAGGGGTATTACATAGAGGTGACTTTTTTTCGCTAATTAAAAAATAATAACAACAAAGCCAAGGGAATGCAACTGAGCTGATGAAGCTGGAAGACTCGGTTAATATCGTTGTGGGGCTGTATGGTTAAAGTCAAGCACTGAGGCAGCCTGAGTTCCCTCAGCCACGGGAATGTCAGCTTTGGGGCGCTTAAAGTTAACATTTGCTGCTGTAGTTTTTTGTTGGTTTGGTTTTGTTTTTTTCAAATTAAGAAAAATGCAAAATGCTGCTGTTGATGACTCGCGCAGCACAACTTTCGGCACAGGATTACTCATGGCCCTGGAGTTATACAACAACATGTTTGTTTGTGGGATTGATGAGCGCAGGGTGGGATGACGGTCTGCGGCATTCAGCACGCTCCGTGAAATCCCTGTGATACATCCTGGGACCAAGCACGCGGTCCCATCCCTGTCCCTGGGTCTTCCCAAGCAATAACTGGGATTTTACAAGAGTTTATCAAGCATGGTCCCTTTCTCTGGCTGCCCATCGCGCTGCGGATACCTCATCGCAGAAGAGCTGCCCATTTGCTTTACTTTTTAAAACGTGCCATTGCTTGTTTGCACCTCCCTCAAGCTGGGCGGTGATTTTCACCATCCCCGTTTCACTTCTGGAGGAATCCAGCTAGTTTTGGGGTCCCTGTGGCAGCAGCACTCATTGCTGCTTGCAGCACTCATTGTCCTGAGTGTAGGAGACTCCAAAACTCCAAGCCAACAAAAATATTCCCCTGAAATTAGAAGCAAATAACGAAGATATTTTTATTCTGCTTCACGTTACAAAATCCCTTTTTGTATTACAGAACCCAAATTTTAGCCTGAGTGACTCAAGGAAGTCTCTTCAAGAAGACAAAAAAAATCTATATAGAAAAAAGCCCAGCACAGACTTTGCATTCGTTACTCCCACAAATCACAAAGTGGGAAAACGGGATGCACAGCCCTGCACACAAGCAGCCCCTCAAAAGCCTCCCATTAAAACAGATTTGCCAGCAGATGTTCAATAGAAAACAGAGTGAATTATTTTCACCGCACACTCACAACTTCTCAGGGATGGGGGGGAAGGAGGCTCTCGGTACCTTTTTTATGATCTGCCGTTGACTTCACTAATGACTCACATTTGGTTCCAATGAGATATTTTCATATGACTAATGAATCTATATTTGGAGGCGTAAGAGGGTTTGGCTAATTATCTGTTGCAGTCAGTTAAATATTCCAAGTATCCAAAGTAGGTTTTCTTCCAGTGGCAAATGTTATGCCCCCATGGTCTGTCTTCTCCTGGTGCTTTAAAAGCAGCCCAGCACTTTGACTCGTACCAAGCTGACATCTGGGTTTCTGCGTGTGTAAGCACAAGAGATGGCCTGAACTTAATTATACAGCGAACCAATCCTGCATTTTTTAGGTGGCCAATAGGTCATTCCCCAAGGGACGATTTAAACCCGATTTTTCAACACACACTTGATGCTTGCAGCGGCCCGTTTTGCTGGGGGCATTTACTGGGGTGTCATTAATAACTCCTGGCAGGGGCAAATTCCTTATGAGCACCGTTGTGTAGGCTGCTTGTGCACAAATCATTTTTCTACAGGGAGGGCTCAAAATCTGATGAGAGAAAGGAAGGGAGAGAGGAGGGGGAAGGAAGGGGCTCCGTCGGCTCAGCTGCCTGAATTGCAGGAGGACATTAAACATAATGATCCTGGAGGGAAAGAAGCCGTACGCAGCTCAGATGTGGGAACGAGCCAGGATTTCCTGTTCATATGCCTCTTTAGTAGGTGATCGGGCTGTTCTCCTTCTTTTATCGCCCTCATTTTCTTTGTCCGCCACCGAAGCAATAACGCCGGTGCAGATACAATGGATCAGATGTTCCCCCTGCCCCTGCTGCTGCAGCCCTCAGCCGGGAGACCTCTCTGTGCCGCTCTCCAACTTGAGGAGAACAATAAAGAAGATTTTACAGCTGTTGTGGGGATGGGGGGAGGCGGGGAGGCAGAGAGAAAACAGCTTGAGTGCCCGTGGCCAGCTATAATTTCTCCAGTGGGTCTTTGCTGACAGTTTTAGGATTAACAAGTGAGCTCTGTTCCCAGGCATTTACCCCTCTGGATAAGCTGGCCTGTTTGTTCTCAAGGGTTTATTTTACCCTACAAAATATGGCATTGCCAAACAGATGTAGGCTTGTTCCTAGAAAGGCAAGTTATAGCTGAAGCTGCATCTCACAGAGGCTTTAGCCCTTGGAATTGTTTGGAAATGCTACAGTATTCCTCCGACCCTTTTCAGGGCAGTTTTTTCCCACAGACGTGCTGGTCGATTCTTTTATGGCTCTGTCCTTTGTCAAGGATGAATTAGGAAAAATAAACTCACAAACAAAAAGTGGAGGCCCAGCACAGAGATCCTCTTGCTCCCAATGATTAAGAAGTATTTTACAGCTCCGGGTGTGGGGGGGAAGAAAACAATGTGTCCTCCTGCATTTTTCTTTCCCTCATCTTTAGCTTGGAGGGTAACGGGGGAGGAAAAAAAAGAAAGGGAAAAAAGAAGAAAGAAGAATGAAACAGTCTTATTATTTTTAAAGGCCTCCTTTTCAATAGATTGACACAAAATGCTTTGTGGCGAATGCTGGAGAAAACCTCCCGTGTCTCAGAGCTTGCATGGTGAGGGGCAGGTGATGAGGAAGGGAAGGCTGTGAGGAGGAAGGCTGCGAGGAGGAAGGCTGCGAGGAGGAAGGCTGGGTCTGATGTGAGTATTTGGTGGCCAGCATCTTGTTTTCTCCCTGGAGATTTGGCAAACTTTGGCCATGAGTAAAGGTTTGCCAAGGGGCAGGAACCTGGGAATTGCCACCGACTCACAGCAAAGCACATCAGGGCAGGACAGCGAGGGGTCTCCCCTCTCTCGCCCCCATCCCTCCCCGCGGGGTGGCAGGGGGACATGCCCAAGGTCAGGGCGAGTCGGTAGTGGGGGCAGAAGGAGCTCTGCCCCAATCCCTGTCCTCTGCAGAGGGGACCTTGGCTCCCCCTCAAAAGGAACAAAATAGCCTTAAAATCCAATTACAGAGGTGCCAGGTCTCTTCACGAGACATGTGTGCGTTCATGGTCTCGGGTGATGCCCTGCCCTTGCCAGCCAGCACGTTTTTCCTCTCAGCAGCAGGTCAAGCACGCTGCTGGAGCTCTGGGAGCCGGATCCCCCCCTCGCACACTTTTGGAGGGAAATCCCACCTCACCCACAAGCCCAGCTCCCCTTCCCTACGCTGGCATTTGGGAAATGGCTCCCTGTCCCCCCCACACGCTCCCCAGAACCGTAGGTCCCCGGCACTCCAGCCCCACGCCGCCTTGCCGCCTGGCCACAGGAGCAGGGAGGGTGAAACTTAACCTGCCTCCAGACACCCCATTTCAGTAGCTTCGCCCACCGAATCAGGGTGGCGAGAGCGAGCTGAGCAGGGCACTGCAGGGAGGAGGTAGGCACTGCGAGACCCACTTGATCCAGCCTGCCCACAGTGGTAGCTGCTCCCAAGACAATCACGCTGAAAAGGGCAAGTGTTCAAGGAAATAAAAGAATGGCCCAGAAATAAGTTGCCAGCATCACCTCTTCCTCCTCCTCAGGGTTAGTTGCCCTGAGGTTTGCTGCAAACCTTACCTGTGCTGCCAGGGCATGCAGGAGGGAGCAAAGTTTCAAGTGGCACAAGACCAGATTTTGCCCACCCACCTGGCTTGGTCAGAAGTGGGTGAACATGGAAGCAGCAATAGTTCTCATCGGAAATGAAGCTCATGTTTTTTCACTTGGAGAAATGAGCAAGCTCCAAGCACTCCCTCTACTCCTGCACGAGGCAGGGAGGGAACTGCACCACCTGGGTTGTTGCACGTCTCCGCAGCACACCCTCTGCCTGTCCCTGCCCTCCAGCCTTCACTCTTGGTGGTGACTCGCTTTTGTTTGCCCTGTGGTTACACCTCAGCCTCTTGTCCTTCCCCCCCCTCCTCCCCAAACTCATCCAGCATGTTTCATGCTTCCCTCAGCACTTGCTCTCTGGAGCTCGGCTGGCTCCGGCACAAGGAGCACAGGTACCCTGTGAGCTCCTGCGGCTCTGATCCACACCCTTAGCTCTGCTGCTCCACAGGTCATGCTCAGAGGTAGGTCTGAACCTGTCTGATGCCCCAGGCCCCCCTCTCCATTCTCAAATTGTTTTCCCCAGGTGCACCAGCCCAGCCAGAGTTCAGATGTCAGCAGAAGGGTCAATTATAGGCCACTTTCTTTACATTTACCCTATCTGAGATGTTTTTAGAGCAGCCCTAAATGCATTATCTATGAGCCTGATCCAGTAATTACAAATGCTTTGGAGTGGTCCAGGCTAGTTTGTTTAGGTTTCTCCAGCAATGATTAGAGATTAGCAGAGCTAAAACCACCCATTAGCTGGAAGGCATAAAGCAGTGGTGGTTTTCAGGCTCAGGGGCCAGGTGCTTCATATCTGCCCATCTCCCAGGCACCACTGCTCTCCAGCAAGGGTGCAGGGAGCCGCACGTTTGTCTGGTCTGCAGTTGCCATACATAGCAGAGGCTTGTGGATTTGGATACCCTGGTAGCCCAACTCCTTGCTCATCCCTAAGCATCCCTCAAAGATGCCTTCATTAGTCTCAGGTGTACAAAGCAGTTTGAAGCCAAGCAGCTGACCGGGAGGAGGTGATGCAAAAAGAGTTAAATATTGACCTAGGCTGGTCAGGCACAGTGACTTGGCTTATAGGGATGATAAAACAAGGGCAGAGGGGATTTATGTGGAGATTGTCCTTGACTTCAGCAGGTACCAGGGTTAATTGCTGTTGGAAGAGGATCTGGCAAGGATGAAGGAGACGTAGCTGAGGGAGGGGAAGGAAGAGCCTTTATCTCAGTGCAAGGTAGCAGCGCAACTTTGCAGAGATATTCCTACTTTAAACAAATCTCTGTTTGAAGTGGGCCTTGTGAGGCTAAAGGACCTGGTACTACCTACAGCTTCTGTATTACAGCTTCCCACTTGCAGTCCTCAGGATATCAGCAGAAGGTGACCTCTTTGCAAAGACCCTAAAACTTCAGCACCTCTTCAGACATCACAAAATCCCAGCCCTAACCTACAGGGAACAGGGATTGATACTCTCTGGGTTTGGTGGCTAACAGCCCTAGCTTCTTACCTGAGGACCTGCTCCTCTGGCCTCAGATACCTTCCCTCTCCAGGCCACTCAACCCTGATTTCCCTGCAGTGGTAGGAGTGCTCCCACAAACTCACAGGGCTGGGCGTAAGAGCCACAACATTGCTTACACCTACTGAGTCTCCCAGTGCGCTCCTTGGTTTCCATGGGGATTTAGATCCCCAGATAAAAGTTAGATTCAAAATCCGTTTGTTTCAGTGAGCCCAGATGCTAGAGGGTCCGTCCCCTTGGAGAGTGCTAGAACAGCCTCCCAGCCCCATGACAGAGTGGGAACAGGAAATGGGCAGGATCCTCCTGACAAATATGAGAACCCAAAGATCCCTTTGACATTGACAGGCTTTCCCTCGGTGTCTGGTACCCCTTGAGCAGGGCAGCGGGATGAAAGCATTTCAAAGCACACGTAGATGCTTAAGAATTTCATTAGCAGCATCAGCCAACATTTCCACTTGCTTTGTATTTGCTGTTGGAAAAGTAATAACAGCTTTGGAGAACCTACTCAGGAGAGAAAACGACTCTTTCCTAGGCACCATGCTGGGATACTGCTTTGAGTAACAACATTGCATGCAGGAATGGAGTGGAAAGGGGCTGCAGCCCCAGGAGAAGCAGGGATTGCTTACACAAGCCCACGGAAAGTGCTTGGATGGAACAGGATGAAGGAAAGGAAAGTGTGGTGTGACTACATATCAAGAAAAGACCGCAGCTGCTGGTCTCTAGCTGCCTATGTCAAAGCCTCCTCAGAGAAGTAACTTTATTTTTCTCCTGGGACAAATAAAACAAGTACTGGAAAAGATATAGGGAATGGTCTTGTGTTGGCCAGGGACAAGATAGACTATTCAGATCTTAACTCAGAGCACAGAGCTCTCTTGGGGCAAGAGAAGTATTTGAAGGTGCACTGATATTTACCTCTAACACACAGGAAACCCCAGGCTCCTGCAATCTCCTGGCTGTTGAGGACCAGGGAGCAACTCCAGGACCAGGGAGCACGCAGGGCTGTGCTGCCTTTGACACCCTACCAACTCCTAAACCAAGAATTTCCCCAGTCCCGTTTCCCTGGACCTGTGTCTGCACCTCTCTTGGGTCTGACTCATTTCTGGAGGTGTGGCCGAGGCAGAGGGAGATGGAGCCAAGAGCTGAGGGGACGGAGCATCTTGCAGAAACAGGTCCTCATCCCACAGCTCCCCTGGCCTCAGACAAGCTCTGTCCCATCTCTGTCCCTGCTCAGTGGTAAAGGCAGAGATCACTCGTAGGGCATCTTGGGGCAAGACCAACTCTGCGTTTCTGCCTCCAGACAAAGGCCCTTGCCCTCGTCAGCAACAGCACAGGAGAAAGACTGAGGAGTGAACCCTGCATAAGTGTCCTTTTCTGTTAACAGCTACAGATGAACATCTCTGGTGAGCATCACGGCTGTTCGACCGTAAGTACCGATAACGGTACTTAACCAAGAAGCCAGCAGAAAAACACAGGGCCTCAACTCAGAATATTTAATCATATGCTTTAAAGCACACTACCTGTCAAGGCAAGTATGGGAGGAGGTAATCTGAATGATCTCACTCCAAGGTAACGCGATGAGCCCTCCTGCACTGTTACAGCCCTGCTGAGACAGCCAGGCAGCCTGGTGGGTGGGTTTCCCCTTGCAAGACACTCCCACAGCAGCGAGTCTTTCCATTTCTTCAGTATGTTTATATCTACCAGCCTGTGAACACAAGCAGTGACATGCAGCCCACAAGCAAGACCTCTTCCGCAACCTTCTGCCCAAGCATCACTGCTTGTTTCTGGCTTGCCACTCTGGACCCTCACTGATTCCTGTTACACGGAAGGAGCTGGACTAACAAGGTCTCCCTTTCCTTGCTGACATAGACACCCTGCCAAAGAAAATGCATGACAAAAATAACAAGGATGGGCCACCACTGCCCAAGGCTGTATATTCCTTCCACCCCCAAAAAAGGTCCCCTGGTGACCCCACAAACCAGCTCCAGCTCCTGGAGCCTGCCCCTCCCCAAGCAAACAGATGCCGTGCAAAGCAGAGGGTTCGGCTAGAGACCTCCAGAGTTCCCCTTCAGAGCTGGAAAAGGTTGCTCAGGGTCTGTTCCAGTCCAGTTTTGAATATCTCCAGGGATGGAGATCCCACAGCCTCTCTGGGCTAAACCACTTTCCCTGTAAAGTGATTTTCTTTTTATTGAGATAGAACTTCCCTCGCAGCAACTTGTCCCTGTCGCTTCTTGTCCTTTCGTGGTGCCCCTCTGAGAAGAGACCTGCTCCATCCTCCCTGAACCCTCCCTTCGGAGAGTCAAATACAGCAATTAGCTCTTGCCCTCTCTTCTCCAGGTTTAACAAACCCAGCCCACAGGCTCTCCTCATCGCTTGCTATCACATGCTAGTTATTAACCAGACCTTTTATTAAAGATTCTGGTGTCTCACTCAGCAGTAGAGCATGATTTTAGGTTTATAGCTCTGTGTCTATTTCCAAGAATATTTTACTGGCCTGATGTACAAAGCTACTTAAACCTTAAAATGAAGTCATCTCTGCTGCAGAATACAGCTTGCTAATTAACCCTTCACAAAACCACTACAGCTAAGATCTCAAAGCGTGAGCACCAGTGTAGCCCAATGGAAGGGCAGAGGGCTTTTAGGAAGATAACAAGAGGGATCCAGATCACAGGTTTGCCTGGACATTGTAGCTGCATGAGCCAAACTCTATCACGTTGCTTTGAAAGCAAGCGGACATTAAAGCTGAGGATGCTCCCACTCAAGTAAACTAAATTTGGCTTTTAAGCGCAGCCCCACTCTGCAAAGCAGCTCTATAAAAATGTCATTGTGGGACTTCCTGTTTATTGTCTCTCACAGACTCAAGATGAAACCCATCCCACCAAAGAGAGCTGTTTTATAACGAGCCTTCTGCAAATGCAGGTTCTCCTCCCTCACCCACCAGCTCTAAAACAAAGGGTCCAGATCTACCTCCCCGAACCCTATGCAACACCCTGGCTTTTGGGATATCCACCCAGCCAGAACCTGCTAATCCGCTTTCTTGCTCCATGCTGGATCCATCCTTTTCCTCCAGCATCCGCCTCTCCCATGGGTCACTCTGTCCTGGCGGGCGCTACTGGTGCAGCTGCAGGGGGGTATGGGGAGAAGTCAAGAGCAAACACAGCCCTTATCTTAGGCAATAAACCAGTTACTTGCTTTTTTACCTACCAGAACAGCTGTGAGCTGGAGTGAAGCCTACTTACCTTCATTGCTGGGATTTTTCAGAAGAGCCTAAGAGAACCAGGAGGTTGTGCACTACAGGCATTAAAAGGCAAATGAGTACATGATTTCCTACAGCATTTTTAACTCTTCCAGCCTGCAGCAACCACAGCCCAATATTGACCCTTCAAAGGAAGCAAATTCACAACAACTGGTGCTGTTTTTCCACAGTGTCTTTTGAGAGTTGAACCACACTTTAAATCACTTTGATGATGCACACGCACTAATTTGTCCTGAGAACAAACAGAGAGTGTCCCCCCCCAAAAAAAAAGACAGAAACATCTGCTTCACTTCAAACTTGCTTTTTTTTTTAATTTGCTGGTTAAATCTTAAATCTTAAACCTCAGCCAGGTCTAAGGGTGAACAGTGCACATCCCCAGAACGAAGGGGACTTGATTACGAAAATTCTGTCCTGCAGCATGTGGGACTGCATACCTGCCAGCTGGAACAGTAGCAGGTAACAACGTGAATGTATGGATGCACTATAGCTGTAAAGGAGCAGTGGGCACAATTGGAGCAATGTTTGTGCACACCTTGGGCAGAACTGCTCCTTGCTTATAGCAGGCAGGCTGGGAAAACAGCAGCTCTTCCAGGGAATCAGCTCTCAAGACCCCAGGGTTTGTGCTCTACAGTGGACCAAAAAAAGAGGACGATGTCTTCCAAAACAGCAGGAAACAGACACAGGAAACAAAAACCAAATAAAAAATACTTCTTGTATCTAGCCACATAAGTAAGGCTGAAAAATAGCTAGGAATTTTGAATATAAGATCATGCCAGTACCAATCAGGACACCAATGTAGCAAAGCATAAAATATGGTGTTACTGGCCAGGAGAAATGTCAAGATGCAGCGAGGTGAAGACGGGAAAAAAGGGGTTGGGTAATGTGATCTTGTCTGCTGAAAGCCCAAAACAATCCCAGAGGATCGTTCCTGAGCAGTTTGCTGAATTTGCTGCTCTGGGCCTGATGTGAGCAGTGCAGGAGGGATTGCAGGGACAGGATTGCTCTCTTAGCTCGCTTGCCCTCTGCCGGATGCCAGGAGCTCGGCGAGCCCAGCCCGATACCCAGAGCTCCAGGGTTAAAGTCAGCTCTTTTACAGTCCAGGGCTGCATTTCTGCAGGGCTGCATGCACTGGGAACTGCAAGGGGAGGCGGTAGGGAAAAGCTGAACACAAGGTATGGCAGAGCTAGAAACTGCAGCGGATGCAGAATGTGATGGAGAGCGAGTTAAAAAAAAGAACATCTTCCTCTTGCCACTTGTCCCTCTTTGAATTGCCCAATGTCTCAATGAAACAAGCTTTGTCTAGCTCAGGTTCTCAAGACGTGGGTGTCTGTCTTCCTGAAGGAGATTAACACTGCTTTCTAGTGCTGCATTAACATGCCTAGAAGAGCAAGAGGTGGATGTCAGGAGGGTACTGCCATCCTTCTGCCCAAGCAGGACTGCCCTGCCCCATGGAGAGGAGAGGGGGGCATAGCTGGCAATATGAGAAGACATCCAGCTTTCAAACTCCTCCAGCCAGTTAGCCACTGCAGAAACAACCCCCAGCCCAATGGCTTTTCTGGGCCAGCCTGACCCAGCAGACCATAAACACAAAAGGTCTCCTAGGAAATAGCTTCTGCATCTCTTAATTTCATGGGACAAGTCAGGGCAGGGAGCTGCATGGGAGCCAGCCAGGATTCCTGTATACACACACCACCAGCAGCCTGCACATGAGCTCGCATGAGGTTTAAATCATGGTCTGTGGGAAAACATCAGCTTCTCTAGACAAACTATTCACATCAAAAAAAACAACAGTAGTGATAAGCACCTGGAGAGGTTTGATAGCAAGCTCAGTGTGATCCACATGGCTCTGTGATATCCACTCTTTTGTCTGCATCCTCCCAGACAGGTAGAGTCTTTCTTAGCACACCTCACAGATCCCCCTCTGCTGGGAATTCACTGGAAAACCCATCCTGGTGTGGCAGAGATGGGACCCAACCATGCAGCTTCCTATACCCAACACTGCTGCTTGCAAAATCACCACGGTTGCCCTCTACACCTGCTTTTCTCCTGCATAAGAAGTAGATGCTCCCACTCCAGCATGACAGTAACCACCCACATGAGGACAAAGGGTGTCACCGCATGCACGTTACCATTTTGCCAACAAGCACAGTCATTGCTCAAAGAAGGGGAAAAGCACAGTGAACACTATGAAGCACTTGGTAAACCAGTTCACCGCATTGGTCTGAGCTGGGAAGACCTGTGAGAGATCAGCCTGCCAAATCTTCCATCAAAGTCCTTCCAAATTACCCAAGCCAGCCAGGACAGCGCAGCTTGGCTGGGAAGCTGATGGGATGGGGCATCTGCAGGCAACTGGATTTCCCCTGTGTCTAGACTGACTTGGGGAGCAGGGAGATTGCACTCCGTGACTCACCCCAGGCACCTGGCAGCATGGCAGTATGGCCGTGGCCTCCGCTCTCCCCCGCAAAACCCAACAGCTGGGGCGGAGGAAGTGTGTACATGATGCCGAGGAGAACCGGTCTGCAGCTGGACCTGGGTGCTGAGATGCTCCGGGTGGGGACCAGGCAATCTGGCTGCAACCTCTGCGCCTGGCTCTGAGATCACAGGCAGACAAACCCGCTCCATCACCTCTTCTGTCCATGTTGTGTTCTGTACCTAATTCATGGGAACACAGGGGACATGACTACTCTACCTGAGCTTGTCCCCAAAATGGGACTTATCTGCTAGCCATGTTACTCGCACATGAACACATGCCCCACATGAGGCCTGGAGCCCTGCAGCAGAGATCCAAGACTTGGTTCACATTCTCTGGATGATCAGAGACAGTGCTCTAGTCCTGGACAGACACCCAGAGCCTGAGCCCTTTGGCAGGTCCTTTGAACATGAGCAGGTCAGACCTCTGAGTATCTGCTTTCAAACCCACTCCTGAACTGGCAGCATGGATGTCACAGCTAGCTTGTGGCTGCCACAGCCTAGCATGAGCCCAGAAAGTCTAGCAGGGCTGTACTTCACACTGGGACAATAAAGCCGCCATCCCCTGGGATGGCAATAAACTGTCCCCAGAAAAGAACAGCTCTGCTGGTGTAACTGCACTGGGGACTTCAGTGAGCCCAGCTAAAGCCACTCACAAATCACATCACCCCCCACCCCTGACCTGCATAGCTCTGCGGGTAAAAGTCTGTACCATTGCTCCCGCCAGAAACATTAGACATAACAAATGTATTTTTAAAACAAGGGGGAGGAACATTTTTCAGGCCTAGGGGGTAGAGGATGTTGGCTTGAACTGCAGGAGAAAGTTCAAGGTCAAATCCTCCTGCATGCAAACCAGCTCCTCCAGCAATGCTTTGCAGCAGTGCCAAGTATCATCTCCTATTCTAACATCTTCCACACAAGTACCTCTCTGCTTTGGGCACACACATATTTCTGAAAAAAATCAGGCTGTAAATCATCTCTACTCTTAGCTGGTAAAGTCCTCAAGGCAAGGAGAGTCTCCAAATAATAGCTGAAAACCATGCGACAGAAAGCCAGGTGATGCCATCTTTCTCACACCAAGATGTGTGTGCATCAGCCCATGCTTCTCACTCAGGATCCCACCAGAAGGTTTGGGCTTCATAATTCTTGTTATCACCTCTCTTCCAAGACTGGAACAGAGAGATGGACAGGCGGACAAGCAGATGATACATCAGTAAAATGGATCACATTTAGAGCACCTCTGACTCTTCACCATGGTCTTCTTCCCACTGGGAATCCAACCTGAAAGACCCTGGACCACTCTCAAGGAACACCTATCCAAAACCCCTTTCCCAGCAGAGACTGCCCAAAGCCTTATTATTTGTAGTAATTGTCCCAGCGAACCAAAGGGCTACTTTGTGGATTGAGCTCCAGTCAGCTGACAAAAGCAAGAGCTAAAACCAGGCTGAAGTCCTATCTTGGGCCTCACTGCCAACAGATGGAGTTTTATCAGCTGGTTTTCTTGGGTTTTTAAGTATTTTACTCTCCTCCTTATTGGAAGAGAGGCAAGTGGTTGACTGTAGGGAAGGAAGCGATGAAGCCCACCCCACTCACAATGTTTTGTTGATCTCACTCATCTCCCCCAGCCTGAGCCACAGCAGATACTGCACAAGTTAGATTTGTAAGACAAAGTTATCTCTTCAAATATGTTTAGTTTGGCATTTTGGTGAACAGTATTTCCTGCAATGAAACCTCATCTTGTAGGTATGCTTACTGCCCTGAAGAAATGTCCTTGTGTACAGCAGATTAATCACTGTCTCCCGGGCATGGTGTTCCTTCATTTTTATTATAGTAAACTATTTTCAGGAAAAATACTGCATCAGGAAATTAACTACACTACAGATGCTAAAAAATATATCTTGTATGGCTCAAAGCAATCAGCATGGTCATTTTTCTGCTCTACCCATTTTCAGTTCCTTGGCACCCTTAAAAAAAGATTGAGGAAGGTGCATAATAGAGGTCCTGCAATTTTGTTCTGAGGTCTTTACCTGCTCTGTAATTCAGCTAAACCCTCAACAGAATATTTTTCACATGCCTGTCCAAAAACAGTCCACCATTCAAGAGCTTACCCAGCTACCTGTCACTGCAAAGCACTCTCATTAACCACTTTCTTTATAGGGCTCCTCACCTCATAGGTGTCCCACACACTTCCCAAAGGTTTTGGGGAGGCAGCCACCCTGGGGCGGCACTCGGCAGCCCCTCGGCAGGGCTGAGCAGAGCCCTGCAGCTGGAAGGGGAAGCTCTGGATGTCTCATGGGAACACGCCGTCAGTGCAGCAGTGTGCCAGAGTCAACACTTGTGCTGACCTTCAACTGCGAGCAAGAAAATCCCGTAACACAGACCGTACCACAAACATCTGTGCTCTCGCCGTGGCCAGGTGAAATTACTGTAACGGGCTGTTAATTGACCTCTCCCTGAAACCAGTCCAGGGGCAGCAGTGCCGCGGATCGTGCAGTACAGGAGGAGCAATGGTTGCACTCTCCAATGTGCTCCCCATCTGGGCAGCCCCGCTCCTGGGGACTGTGCGTTCACCAGCCAGGCTTGCAATGGGTCACCTCGAAGCCTCCTGGCTCAGCCAGGGTCACCCCGTCTCCGACAAGGTCCTTCACCCCAGGACTCTCTGCTTGGAGGAGATCTGATGGCCTGAGCCACCCCGCCCTCCAGGCTGCCCACAGAGACTCACCAGTGGCTGGCTGGCCCACAGGGAACAGATCCTTCCCTTGATGGCTCACCTTGCCCTACAGACACAGATCTCCTTCTGCTGGTACCTGGTGATTCAAGAGCTGCTCCCAGTGCCAGGTTCTCCTCCACTGCCTGGCTGTATGCTAGCACATGCTGGCTTCATGTCCAAATTTTTCAAATATTTTGCTTTGTGGTTTTTCATGCAGCGCTCAAGATATTTTGCAAAAGGCACCTTATAAATTGACTCAATAAATACACATAAAACACCAAGTTTAATCCTTCCTTTCACATTCTTCTTTTCATTATTAAAATGTCCCCAACCTACTGACTCCCTCCCCACCCTGTGTTTAGGGCAGTCCAGTCCAACTTAAAATACTTTTGGCTTCTACAGGAAGACTGGAAAATGACTATTTTATTTCAAGGAAGCTTGTTTTGGACTAAAATCAGGGCTTGTAAACCGTCAAAGCAAAGAATGGCTGTAAGGACTATCACATCAGGTGCAAAAAATAACGACAGAGTGGTGGTGTTTTCATGCCAAGGGGCCCAGTACCATACGACAAGAACTACACTCACCAGCCCTTCCTCATTGGGGCATCCTGAATGGGAAAAAGTACATACAAAAGAAGAACAAATTCTCAGGGACAGAGAGGCTAAAGGACACCCAGACATGGGTTGAGCAGTGTGGGTACAGCCTTGGGGACAGGCAGGACCTGCCCGCAACAATGGTGGGACTGTCTCCCTTGTATGGGTCAAAAAGGTGCCTGACTGCAGTGAATGAATCCTAAAAGGTGGGTTCAGCCCCTCCATAAAACAGGTCAAATGGGCACTGGTTTGGAATTAACTTTAGATGAAGATCCATCAAACCTGCTTTGGTTTCCTCATCACCACAGTGTTTGCATCATATCCAGCACCAGGGATGCTCAGACACCCAACAACTGTCTGCTCTCATCAACCTTCAGCTCCCATCTTCTCCTTGCAGCCCAGCTCTGCTCAGCACTGATGGACCATCTTCAGGCCCTCTGTGCATTAAAGAAGTAATGGGACAAGCCAACAGGGAGAAGCAGCGAAGGTCAAATTGTGATGATAGCAGTTTAGCCTGCACTGGCCCATGCTCTGCACCTCATAGGTTTCCTCCAGCAGCTGAGAGATGGAGAGAGACAGCAAAGTACTAGAAGGGCATTTTGTACATCACCAGGTAATACCTGAGCATTCAGGATTTCCCCTGCCACCAGGTGACAGAGCCTCATCTGAAAAATGAGAATTGAGCTTTGTTACCTGCATCACAGCCACGGGGCACAGTGCGAGACTCGTGCCGTCCATATGGATAAGGGGCCACCCTCATCTGACAGGGCTCTGGGTGACAAGCCCCAGAGGATAATATCCATGCTCTTTAAAAAGCACAAAGTTCCTAAATAGGGTCTCATCAGCTAAGAGGTCAGAGCAGCTGAGACACCACACTAGCCCAGATTTTGTTCCTGAAGCCCTAACCCTGTGGTTTAACTTTCTTAAGATTCCTTTAAGGATCACAATGTTCTGGAAAAGAGACCTTTGGGACCTCTTGGGTAAATGTGGGCATTTCTTGTATTCACTACCAGCCTTTGGCTGCATTAATACCTTAGCTATTTCATCACAGGCCTCTCATGCCTGTTAATATGTCTTTTGGACTCATTTCAGCCCACAAGCCTCCCAGTTCCACAGTTTTGCTGAACAGCTTTATCCTTTTTCAGAAGGAGCTGAGCACTGTGGTCTGAAGGTTAAAGCCCTGGAGGCCTGTGCATGAGACGGCTGGCCTCTGTCCCTGTCTCACTGCAGCCCAGGCACCCCTTTTACCCTTTCCATCCCTCTGAGCCCGACGGAGAGAACCTGGCAGCAGGAGGGTGACCTGGACTGTGGCATTTGCAGGAGGGGGAATTACCTGTGCACGGGCACATTTGTGTGTATCTGATGTTCTCACTTCTTCACTGATAACCCAAAGCATGATGGCAGCAGTGAAGCCAGGCACAACACCATGTCTGACATTTGCAAAGCTTTACTGCAAGACCTGAAAGGCAGAGGGAGCAGGCTGCTTTGTCCAATAAATGAAGGGATAAGCCCAGCTTTTGACACAACAGACATTTAAAGATGGTCACAAGCCCAAATGGAGCTTTGTCTTCAAGGTCTGAAAGGGGAAAGACGTAAGAGTCTTTTTATTGGGATTTGTCTGGATTTTTCTTTGCAGAAATAGTTTGGTCCAGGAGTCAGGGAGAGCCTGCAAGCAGAGCCAGAGATAGCAAACCCAAGCCCATGTGCTTAACAAAAACCAAGACCTGAGAAGTGGGCATGGCAATGACCTTCAATGCCTTCTGTGGGAGGAAGATGCACAGAGCAGATGAGGACCAGAGTCCAGTCCCTGCTCCATGCACTCCTGGTGGCTTCCCTGCCCATCTCCCAGGAGAACCCTCCTCGCTCCCTTTCCCTTGGAGGTGCAGAAAAACTGGAGCTCATGCACAAGCTGGGGTTTCTCACCTCTGTGCAAGTGAATCCCACTGAGGTCAAAACCCCAAGGCTTGGGTCACGGGAGTTGGCAACTAAATGAATCAGGCTGGCCAGCTTATGGCACTGGACTGGCAAGGTTGTGGCACTGTCACCAGGCTGTTTGAGAGGGACCTTCCAGGCAGCTGGCTTTGCTGCCACCTAAGCATGGAGGTTTTGTTCCTCTCTAAGGCTTTTAACAGTGGTTTAACGAAGAATTAGCCAAGCTGGTCAGGAAGAGAGGTTGTTAAAATGTTGCTTTTCCCTGATAAAAAATGTCATTATCTTTAACCTCTTTTTAACATGTTTCTCAGGTTTAGGATGAAGAAACAAAACCTCCACGGCTTTCAGCAAAGGCCCATAAATTTATTTTAAAAGAAAATAACCTTAGAGTTGGGGTTATTTGGTCAGTTTCCCATGAATAATCTAGGAAAAAAATCCTCAGAGAGAGATGTGCCCTGTTGAAATGCTGTTTCACAAAAAGGACTGGTTGTCATCGTAGATAAACAATGCCTGTATGAAAATTAGAAGCATGTCTGATGAGATAGTTCATACGGCTTTGCTTTAATAGGAGCTACTGGATCTGGTACTCTTATATTCTTACCCTGTCACACTCTTTCTGAAACTGTCAGTAAAAGAACCTGCATCCTATAACCAGGTAACTAAACAAGACTGACACGTCTTTGCTCTTTTCATTATCGACAGGGATTTGTTGTTATTCTTAAAGGCCTTAATTTGCACTATTCAACACCTTAATAATTTCCCCATGCCTTCTGCTCATTAATGGCATCAGTGAAAGGAATGCATTTCATTTATATCCATCTATGTCAAAAACCATCATGAGTGACACTTTTTAATAGGAACTATGTATCCAGCAATAAGAGAAATGTCACAGTGCCTTCCAGGATGACAATAAACTGATAGATCTTGGAGTTTTTAAAGCAAGGATAAGGTAAATTAATTCGGATTTTTCCTCCTGGTGCCAAGTCTGAAGCTGATGCCTTGCCAAATCTACTTTAGAAGTGCAAATTGGTAAGAAAAAGCAATGAAAGATATGAACTTATCCTTTACTTTCCTGTTGCTCCAGACTGGATCTCAAACTACCTTCTCCAAAACAGCTGGCTCCATGGCACACACATCCTACCCAAAAAGAAACCCTTGAAGAAAGTCTTCCACCATGGTCCACCCAAACACCCCTTTTTTCCTCAGCTCCCTTCAAGGAGCAAGTACAAGTCTCTCCTCAGTGTGAGCTGCAGATGATGACTCTAAGGACCTTACCTATGGGTAGGAGAGCGAGGAAGTAGGAACTGGAAGGGATATTGATGCTTCTGCAGGCCAAATGAAACCTTTCACAAGGCTAGAGATGCAGATAAAGTGACTTACTGCTATCCAAAATTTACAGCACCCCTCCTGCCCGCACATTTAAGGAAAGGGCCAGAGGTGGCATTAAGCAGACAATTTCTGGTTCAAACGAACTATCTGATCATGCTTTTATGTATCAGCAAGCCTACCAGATACCCAGATCTGCTTGTCTTTCTTTCCATAAATGTTGTTGTGCAGGTCTGATCACTGCAAACAGTTCCACACTGGTGGCTCTGGAAACTTCATCTATTTGTGCCCAGAGGAGAAGCCAGCCAGCTGAGCCAGCACAAGCTTCAGTCCAGCCAGGAATGGAGAAAGAGAAGCCTGTCTTTTACTGGTGCCCTCTGCAGACACGTTTGTTGGCCTGACTCTTGGAGCTGGGGCTGAAGTATATGGGAAAGAAAATGAGTGAAAACAAAAGATGGAGGGAGAGGACAGGTTCAGAGCTCTAACTTGAAATCTGAAAGTGTGATGTGAACCATTCAGCCCGTCAATGACACAACCCCAGGGTGACTTGGTTGAGACAATAATTATGCACATGGAGAAGAGAACTGATATGACAGGGGCTCTTCAGCCTGGCAGACAGAAGCATAACGCAATCCACGGTATAGCAGCAAAACTGGCCAAATAATTCAGCCTAGAAATAAGCTTGGTAGAAGGAATCACCCACTGGCACAACTCACCGATGGCTGTGATAACTTCTCCGACAGTTAAGAACAGTGGGTGGATATTTCCCTACAAGATCTGCCGTTGCAGTCCTGAAAACTTCTAGCACTATTCAGGAGACTGGATGATCAGTGTCCCCTTCATCTTACCTGAACCACTGCTCAGCTACCTGCTGGGGACCACTTGAGATGACCAAGACAACCAGTTCATCAAAATGAACTGATGACCTACATTTCGGTGAAGGACTCTGCTTCAGCACCAGGCTCCTGAACAATGCAGCCTGCTGGCCAGATACTTCTCTCCCTCTGCCTAACCCATTAGCTCAGAAACTAGCCGGAAGAGACCAAAACGATCACTCAGTCTGAACTCTTGCACAAAACAGACCACAGAGTCCACCCCAGCAATTCCTGCATGAATACACTGCAGTTCTCCAGAGCCACTGGGAATACAGGGCTGGAAACAATAGCTTCGAAAGAACAAATCAAACTTAAAAAAAAAAGAGGGGGGGGGAGCAATAAAAGTCACGATGGGTCAAGGAGGTAATTATGTGTGATAGCAGGATTTCTTTGGCTGGGGACCAGCAAGAGACTGTCTGCACCCAACCCTCAGGATGAGCATGACAAAGCAGTTTGTGCTGCAGGGAATTAAAAGTCTTCAGAAAAGAGAAAGGTGAGGGAAAAGGCGGCAATCTGAGATGTGGCCAGGCCTAACTCAGACACACACAAGTCATTAAGCTAATGTCTCTTGGCTAATTGCACACACAGAGACATATCCTGCAAGGAAAACAGCCTGAGAAACAGCCTCATGGAACGGGCATTAAACAAACGCATTAAGCAGAGGAACAGTAATCCTTTTTCGATGCCAGCAGGGTGTGAGGCATTTCTCATCCACAGGACCGCAGCCATTCAGTCACGCTCAGCCCATGGGAATCCCACAGAAGCAAGAAATTGCAAGAAGCTACAGGCCGCCCCATCGTTGCTTCGTGTACAAAGGCTCAGGGCAAAGAGGAAGAGATCTGGCTGACGATACATGCGTGCTGTTAAACATACCTCCCTGGAAAGGACTGAGAGCCCCAGGTTTAGATTTAGTAATAAAATCGTGAAATGGCAGCAGGGGAAGGAGGCCAAGACTTCTGGGTATTGTTTGCAGCTCTGCCTGTGTTTGCTCAGTGATTCAACCCAGAGTTACTGGCTCTTTTAGAAATGGGCCATGAGTCATCCATACCATTGGTTCCCTCCCTCTCTAGAAAACCCCCAACCCAGGAGGGTGAACACAGAGGAACAGCATTTTCCTTGATGAAACTGTTCAGCCTCCCAGGTTCCCCTATCTTTTCTCATGCCAGGTATCTGTAAGCCACAAGCTCCTCCAAGCAGAAATGAAGGACGCCCTCAGACACCAGTGCTTGAAAGGTAGGACCTGCTGTTTTTTAAAGCCAAAGCAAGAAGGGACCTCAGGAGGACAGTCTGCTTTCACTCCTCCAAACAGTGTCAGCTCTACCTGAGCCACTTCTGACAAGTGTTTGCTTAATCTCTAACTTGAAACTTCCAGAGGTGACATTACTACCACCTCACTTCATCACTATGTCACCATCCTTATTGTGGGGAAGTTGTTCCTATCACAGAATTGTACAATTTTGAAGCTGGAAAGGAGCTCTGGCGGTCTGTGCTCCAACCCCAACTCAAAAGAAGGCCAACCAGATCTACTTGGCCAGATGTTGGCTAACCAACACCTAACCTGTATCTCTCTTGCTGCGGTTTCAATCATCACTTCTTGTCAGGCCTGCCATGGATACAGAGAACCTTTCCCCTTACAACAAAATTGTTTGTGTATTTAAAAAAATGTTTTCAAAAAGCCTTTCCTTCTTCAGATCGTTCAGCTTTTCCTCACAGGTCATGTTTTTGAGACTGCTGATCTTTTATGCCTGCTTCCCACAGACAATTGCTAGTCTCCAGTCATACAGATCCTGCAGCTGCCAACCTCATGAAGACTACTGCAGCTGTAAATGGGAAGAGTTAGAAGCACGTGCCTCCACAGGCTTCCTCCATGGAGAGGAGAAGACAGAAGAAAGGCAGGCAAAGCAGAAACAGCTCATCAGATGCTCTGAACACCAGCCTTCCCTTGGGCCCCTTCTCCTCACGTCTCCAACAACCTCGAGCATGAAGACACATAAAAAACCCAAATGCTCAGTTCAGCTGTTGATAGCTGTGGTACGCCTTTCTGTGCCAACAATGTTGCATGCCCCAGCACTTCCCCAGGGCTAGCAGCATAAAAGAGTGGAAAACCTAACTCACGAGACATTACTGTTATTGTTTTCTAACAGGGCTGTGCTAAAAAAACCTCCACCCAGAGGAAAGCCCTTTTGTGCCACGAACAGGCCAAACTCAGTCCAACTGCTGACCGGCAGACTGGGAGGAGAGCCTCATGGCAAGATGTGTTCCTCAAGATCCAGAAAAGTTAGGACCACATCTCCCTTGGCTGTAAGCCCACTCTTGGATATCCTCTGCTCTGCAAACCCCTCAGCTTTCTTCACCCCATCCTCTTCCTAGCCCTGTCCTGGGAGCTCTGCTTCACCATCCTTCTTTCCCTGTCCCCATCCCCCAGAGTGCGTGTCACCTCCCCAAATATGAGAAAAACCCTCATTCGACTTCTCTTCAACCTGCCCTGGTCCTGCATTCTCCCCACATCCTCCCCCTCCCCAAACACATGCGCATTTTAGGGTTGAGAAACTCCAGTCAAACAGGAGGTGCTTCAGGAGAGCAGGGCTTTGAAGAGAAAGGGCCTTGCCACATTAACTAGAGGCGCCTGCCAGCCAACAGCCCAGCCCCTGAATGCACGAGGAATTTTGACCTCACATGGGGAAATTTCCTAGAACTTTAAACCTTTGTTGTTGTTGTTGTCGTTTCTTTGGCTCTCTCTTGCTTTTCAATTTTCCACTTGGCAACTGCGTTGAAATGATGCAAGGAAGTAGCCACTGCCTAACTGCAAATTATTAATTAGATGCCAAGGAGTCTGTGCATGACTGCACGCAGGGCAAGGGGGTCTGTGTCCTACATTACAAAATCAATGGACCAGCTTGGCATTGCTTTTCTGCCCTGAGATATAATTTAGTGGCGAGTCTCCATTTGCTCCAGAACTGATTCCTAAAAGAGAAGGCGCTTACACAGTCTATTGAGGGGGAGAAGGGGAGGGAAAAACAAAAAAAACCCCACCACCCTTGGTGACCAAGGGCTGATCCTTTAGCTGTTGAAACTCTTTCTTAAGAGCCTCAATCACTGTTAAAACAAATACTAATTGTTCTTAGCTATGGGCTGGCTAGAAATAGTCTGACTGAAGATGTTCTACTGTAAAATACCAATCTGATGAAATTAAGAAAGATTTCAGGCGCTCAGGGCTACCCGGCTCTCCAGGTTTTCCTAAGAGTTACTGCCACCCCAGCGGGAGCTGACACCACTCTGCTGAGACAGCATGTCTGGCCACACGCGTCCTCCCAGACTGCTGCAGAGCAACTGAAAGTAGGTTTGCACAAGCCGGGGCTGAAGGCACTGCGGTTGTCGGTGCTGTACATACACTTTGCCCTAGACACGTCTCTGCTCAGAGGACCTCATAGTTTAAATACTCAAGACCAACAAACATCCCGGGGGGATCTGTTCCAATGGGTAATTACTCTCATTGTTAAAAATTAACAACAAAACAATAATCGTAGACAGCTGGGCCTTTCGTGCCTTTTATAGCAACATTCCCACAGCTCCGCAAGAGACATTGTTTGGGATTCACAAATAAATTTTCACCCCAATTCAGGATAAATCCTTAGTCAACTGTTTCAGAGGCTTTCCCAAGAAGGAATGGCCACTTCCCATGTGGCTCTAGCTGTGGCATACCTTCCTGGCATGCATACCCTGGGCAGCAGGGCTGGGGGGTTTTGATGCTTGTAGGAGCCAAGCTCCAGACCGTGCTTGTGCACCTAGAGTTGCTGCATCCCTCATTTTCTGCGTGTTTTAACTCACAGCATTGCCTGGCCTTGGCACTGACAGAGACTCGGGAGACATTGGTTGCCTCCTCCCCTCCAAGAGGTTGGCTGGTGGCAGGTGGCCCAGGGCAAAGGGAGGCTCAAGGAGAAGTGTAAGCATGTAAAAAGCTGCAGCCAGCTCATCTTCAAGGGGGTAGGCAGAGGTGACCAGGAGATGGACTTAAACTGAGCAGAGAAACAACCCCAGCTCCTGGAAGCCAATCTGATAACATAGGAGAAGCCTGATGGGAAGGGTGGAGGGAGTTTGGTCAGCTGTGATGAGGTGCATCCTACAAAGCCAAAAGAGCGTGCTCGGCTTGGAGTTCTCCGAGTGTCAAATCCTGAGTGGTCTTGGGACTGTCATTTGAAGGCAGACCTCAGTTGTACCCTGCTTATTTCAGGCTTAGGTGTCCCCTCCCTCCACCACCCGTAACTATTCGTATTTCTGTATGCCGGGAAGTGCTAACCGAGATCAAGGGCATGGGCTTGCAAGTGGAAACAAAAACCTTCTACAGCTCCCCTTGATGCTGCAGCTGATCACCACTGCTATGCAGCCTGACGCGAAACCAGAGCAGTATGATGTAAACCATCACATAGACCCTTGTCAGGGTTAGCAGGAACAGCCAGTGTTCGGTCCCGGCCCTGAGAATCAGAAAGTCTTGGTAGTCCAGAACGAGAAACATCCCTAGGGAATCTGCTCCACTGGTTAATCCCCATCGCCCTTAAAAATTAATAACAAAACAATAATAGTAGACAGCTATGCTTTTCCTGCCTTTTATAGCAACATTCCCACAGCACAGTGAGGGACATTGTTTTGGGTTCACAAACAGCTTTTGGGCCATGTTCGTGCCTTCATCTCTTTTTCCGTGGCCTACCTCTCACCTGCTAGACTCCACCCACCAGAAGGCAGCCAGCTTGCCACTTCCACTGCAATAAAACCAACCAGTCTGCAGAAAAGCGCACGCACGCAGCAAGCTTGGTCCTAGCCTGGGTGAAGCTTAGCATTCCTTCACATTCTGGGTTGTGGAAAGAGTTGTTGAAACCAGGCTCATAGCAACCTTTTAGACGTCACACTCAGAGTTATGTAAAATATTTTCCCTGCTTTGGTAGCTGGCAAACTTTGTTTTATAAGACAAATGGAATTTATTAATGCAAAATATTTATCAAGTCTTTGTATTTTTTTTCCAAGGCAGTAGAGAGGTTGACCAGGAGTCTTTCATCTTTGTTGGCTTCTGAATGTTAAAAATGCAGCTGATTTAGAGCAAGACCACAAGCCAGAGTCTCTCTCATTTCCATGCAACCCCTTTTTCTGCAAGTGATGGCAAGTTCTCCCTTTAGCAAAGGTACCATCTTCCTGCAGTGATGGCAGGGAATGCTCTTGAAATGTATTCTCAAAGGCTTGGGTGATCTCCATCCTACAGATGAACAAGAGAGGTAAAAGGCAGCGGGCAGGGTCCTCTGTGCTCAGCTCTCCACCGATGGGCAAAACAAGAAGATATTCCATGCTTCAATGACCCCACATCCTCCAGGACGGTGCATGTAAGGTGAGAACACACCAAAAAAGGAAGTAGGAGGACAGGGAAGGACAGTACATTGGCCAAATGAATTAGCCTGATCCCCACGTAAAACCACTCTGATCACTGATCTCCACCCTTTGGAAATAAAAGTAGTAACACAGCTGGCAGCTCTACCGCCATGTCTAATGCCTTGGGTTCTCCAAGTGAGCAATGTGAAATGACTTATCACTGCCTAAGGTCCACACTGTAAAAACCATATCACTGTCTTAAGCTACTAAGCACTGATTCAGTAATAAAAATCCAAACCAAAGCTCTTGGCAACGGTCAGACTGCCAATGGGCTCAAATCACAAACCAGTTTCTTTCGGCTTCCATACCTGTCTGATTGTTTATCATCTTCTATCTTTTCCTTTGACTGTTTTATTCTTTGTTTTGATAGGTACCAGCAGAGTCTTCATCTGAGGTTCATACAGACTATCATGGCATACACAACATTTTTGTCAGAGGTGGACCTTCTTTGGAATAAACACCTCTGCTTGCTACAGGAGGCTGCATTTATTTTTCTTATTCTTCATGCACAAAGAAGAATACATCTTCAGCTGACTAAGGTTAAAAATTAGTTGTTTAATGCCTGGATTATTTATTTGTTCTCCTTCTTCCCTTGCATGACTTGGGTCTACTCTGCATTTATGGGGTTTTTTTAATGTTCCCTTTACAGATTTGCCTTTTAGTCTCAAATCCAATCCATTACTGTAAAAACAGTTTCACATCCAACAGCTTGAATGGAAACAGACATGATTGATAGAGACCAAGATCCTATCTTCAAGCAATCAATTTGGCCTCACAGCCAGGATATTGGAGACGATCTTGTTCTGGATGAAAACTTTTCCCTTCAAAAGTGAGGCCCAGTAGTAGGTGGTGACTTGGGAGAACTTTATTCAGTGAAAAAAAGGCAAGCGTCCTCTTGGTCCACCACTTAGCATATCCCATGAAATAATACTTTTTTGGAGGAATTCGGTCCTCTCTCCACACTTTCAAAGAACTGGAGCTGTTTCCAGAACTGCCTGAAGGGGAGAGCAAAGCAGCAACTTGCAGGACATTTGTCTCAGGGTGGGAAAGGGCTGCAGAATAAAATGTTCCTCTTACAAGATGAGATTTAATCAAAGAAATGGAGAGGGCTCACAGAGCAAATTCCTGAAACCAAACTCATGAGTTATAAATAAATATTCCCTGGTGTGGACAGAGTTCTCTTTGGAAAAGCCCACCAAATCAAGGCTGAAAAGATTCCATTTTGGTGAACAAAAACCAAAAAAGAAGTCATCATAAAAAGGAGAGCTACAAGATCCATGAGGAGCAGTTCTCCACTCTCCAGGTTAACGGGTCCATTTCACAGGAGCAGGCCAAAGTCACAATGCTTCGAGCAGAGAAAGCGTGAACAAGAAGCACCTTAGTGGAAAAGTAAGGAGTCATCGCACGGCCTGGCCTTCCAGTTGTCTCAAGTATGGCCTCTTTTGTGCCAAGGTCTGCCCTTGGCTTTCTAGCCCTCTGCTCATCCCAGGCTGTAATGTGGTGAACGCAGGCTCCGTGGCCCCACAACTCAATTTCCTCTGCAGCAGCTTCCCCACATCCGCCTGATGAGCTCTCTCCACAAAGAGCAGGTAGGACTCTGAGCACAGGGGATGAGATCTAACATCCCCAACCCTGAACACAAATGCATGCTCCCAAGGTGTGTCCATCAGATGACCGAAGGCCAGGAGAGTACGTCGGAGGCAGAGCGAAGCCCAGGGAATCTTTTACAGAATTCACATTTTAAAAGTGCAGACCAAAGCCTCGGCTGGTGTAACCTAGCAATATTGTGCTTGTAATTGCACAAAAATAAGAAACCCAGGCCAGCTCTCCCTCTGCTGCCAGAGGGGCAAGGGGCAGCTGTGACCGTGCACACCACAGCAGAGCTGGTGAGGGCAGCTCCAACCCCTTTTGCCTCCTGAGAAATCAGGTGGAGGCATGGTGCCAGCAAAGCCCAAGACGTGCAGCCCCACGGGGTTGACCATGCTCTTCCCCTGGCTGTGCACTGGGAATCTTGGACACTTTCCCACAGTGACACTGCTCACACTCTGGGTCAGGAGGTGAGTAAGAGAGGACAAGAGAAGAAACAAGAGGTGGGCAAAGGTCGAGGGAAAGCCAGCCCTTTGGCTCTCCAAATGCTTACGCAAGATTGTCTCCAGTGAAGCTCAAGGGAGGTTTGTAGCCTGACATGTTGATGGATGCCAGAGTCCTAGAAGAAGGTTTCTTTTAGGGAGGCACTAGGGTTTCACCAATGCTGCACTGGCTTCTCCGGCCTTTCTTTGCTTTGGTTTAAGATGTCAGAGTGGCACTGCCCTTTGCCTGGGGCAGAGGCAGAGAGGCAACCTGGGCCTGAAGCTCTGACCTGCAGGTCTGTGGGTCCCTGCCTGGGTGTAGGCACCAGCTCCAGGGCTGCTTCTACACCAGTATAAGCACTGGGGGGAAACAAAAGGGGAGCAGGACAGCCTCATTCACTTGCTAATAGGCTACTGAAAGACAGACATCAAATCTATGATTGCCATGCAAGGATACAGTCCAACTTGCTAAAACCAGGAAAAAGCAAGACAGGGCAAGAGAGGAGAGGAAATGGATTAGGTTTTCCAGAAGCACCCCAAAAACCAAACTTCCAACTCAACAGGAGCCCCAGGAGGCTGAGCAGGGGAGTGACACCAAACTGCCGAACACCAAACAAGCACTTTTTTTTAACTCTGGTTAGAAAAATCCTTTCTTGCAGAGCTGCCATAGTTCATATGCTCAGAACAACACTGTATGGAAAGGAGAAGGGTTTGGGTTTTTTTGGGAAGGGGGGTGGAAAAAAAAAAAGAGCACAAACCCTGCGCTGGGAAAGCCACACCAATGAGCTTGTTAACATTTGAAGAGACTGCCTGGCGTGATTCCTTACAAAGATTCCTGCCAAGAATTTGCAAGAGGAAAGTATATTTAGCAATCCAAGGCATGCCAAAGCCTTGTCAAGAGAAAAAAAACCACTTTGAATATGTGGAATAGCAATTAGACATTTTCTAAGCAGCCATTTTCAAAATGCATCCAGGCATCTAATAAGGGCACCTGAGGCATATCCACAACTCTGCCACACTCCATGCCTCAAAAGACATCCGCTAAGGATCGAATACTTGGAGGAAGGATATGTTACCGATGGCAACTGCCCACTTCCAGAGCACTGGGGCCAGTTTCAAGCAGGCAATTCTCTCTCACCCTGAGCCACTGGAAATGCACAGTCTCATGCCACTGTGTATCACTTCGTAGCATCCTTTGAGGAATCATTTCTCCAAGAAAAGCTATGAGCCACGCTGCATTGCCATGAAGCAGACGGGTGCTGCCTGCCCACTTCTTTCATGGGAGCTGGACCACCAGCTCTGCGATGCTCTGTTTCCCCAAAGGGAGCTGGTGAACATGCAGGTGAGATGAGCAGCAGCTCAAAGCTGGGACAACGTGTAAAATCAGATGGTCACTTGCAGCCCATTAAAGTGGCGCTCACATCATACCCCAATCCTGGCTGATTCTGTCATTGGCCAGTGCTCTGAGCTGCAAAGCCAGCAATAAACTTTATCACTAAAGCTCCTTTCTTTCTAGGGAAAGGCCTAGAAAAATTTCCCAGGATGGGGTGTATCTGCCCCAGGAAGGTAACTCACCTGCATCGGTCACTCTTGTTTCTGAAGAGCTGTTGGGAATCTCCCTGGGAGGCAGCATGGAGGAAGAGGCATGAAGAAGCTCAGGAAGGCAATGAGCAGCGCTTGATCTTGCACAAGGATGAAGGCAGCCAATCATAGTGTAAGGCCAAGGCATTTGCTGTTCGTGTAAGTTAGAAATCATGCTAGGATATCCTCCTTAAAACATGGTGCCCATCACTTATACCTGTCAGACTCTACTACAGTGAAATCCCCAAGTAAGACACAAAACCAAAAGGGAGTACCTGCACATGGGCTGAGTTCACACCGCCTTTAAGTCAGGACGCACAGAAGGGACAACCAGCACCTGTGGCTGAGGTTTCTCATCCCCATGAGCCCTAGGCCCCGACAGTCTTTAAAGTGTGGCACAACACAAACACAAATGGTGCCCCCAAGGCTTAGTATTATGATCCCCAACAGACCAAACAGGCTGTCAGTGAGCAGGAGGGAGCAGGAAGTGCAAATGGGGTAAAGCCAAAGCAATTCTTTTCTTTTGGAAGCAGATAAAGGCTTAACAGAGAAATCAGAATGAGGACAGTTGCCTCGAGTTCTTGCAATCTTTGTTTTCCAAGTTCCTTTGGGCTCCTGAAATGCCTCTTTGATTACAGCCACGATCCCCTTGGGTTATATCCTTGATCAGCATAAAAATCCCATGGGACTGATAGATTGCTCTGAGAAAGAGCCCCCCTTCCCACCTGCTCTTCAAAAGCAACCAAGATCAACCAACCTGCTCAGCCACATCTACAGAACAGCCAGTCAGATTCAGAGTCTCCATTTCCATCAAATCCTCCTCCAGTTCCCATAGCTGTAGCAATCCAGATGGGTCAGACACTGCCATAAGCTCACACCCTCCAAGACAGGTGCCAGCACTTTGCTCTCTGCTTCTACAGCACCTAAGACAACTCTATCCAAGTTCCTGACTAAGGCTGAACAACAAGTACACTGAAAGCAGTAAGTAAAATTGCTAAGAATTCCTGTTTTCATCCTAGATTCCCAGAGGAAACAACAAGTTTTGAGAATCACCTGGCCAAATAACATAGTTGTTGATACAACAAATTCTCCTAGGATATATACAGGGTTTGGAGGTGACAAGTGACCACAAAAGCCCCATCTCCAACCTTCCCATTCCTATTCCTACATCCTTATATCTTTTGGCACAGACTCCTGTTTCAGTCCAAAATCACTGTCACGGCCTATTTTAGGGGGAAAGCATGAAACGCTGAGCTAGGAAGCTATACTAGGCGTACAGGTGAGCGGAGCCTTTCCTCTGAACGGGCAGGGAAGCTGAGAAGATGCAGCTAAGCAGCAGTCTTGCAACACTGAGCAGCAGAACGGCAGTGTCGCCCGCTGGCCGCTCGCAGCATTGCCAGCTGACAGTGCCCTGACCACAGCATCCTTCCTCTTTCCTGCCCTCTCCACCTTCCTCCCTGCTCTCACTTTGGCGAAACGTGTCGAATTGGCAGCCCTGAAGGCTCACCGGCACAAAACGCCTCTGCTCAGGAGGAGACTATGGTACCACGGTGCTCTTGGGAGAAAACAAGCCCAAGAGCACTGTGGGTGCAGCCCATGCAGGAATGCAGGTAGGACCACACAGTCCAGATCAAAAAAAAAAAAAAAATCATCCCACATCCTTATCTTCTCTTCCTATTTCCACCCTGCCCAGCTTCCACTCTCTGCAAATATTAATCCCAAAGGTAATTAGTAACTTCCTCAGCAGGAATAGAAGTCACCTTAGATAGGATACCTGTGCAATCACCCTGGGATATCAACATATCTCAGCACCCAGAACTGGGAGGGGAGAGGGACATGGAAATTTGACCCAAGCACACTGAGTCAAGAATAAAAGGCAACATGCAGACCACCACCATCCTGCTTGTAAAGGCAGCAAGAGCCGGTAACGCACACCAGCTGCCACAGCCAGCTACAAGCCTTCAATACAGCAGGTAAATCTGAATTTGCCAGGAGCACACTCACCAGCTTGCCACTTACATCGGGTTTCAGTGGCTCAAGAACTCCAGAAGAGAGAAGGACATGTTTAACCAGGGAACACCTGCAGCTGTTCCAAGGACTGAGCAGTACTTTTCTCTGGCAGATCACTGAGGCATAGCAGTGACTTTCCTGTGGCAGATGAGCCCCATCCATGGCCCTGTGTCGCTGCAGATCCCCATGAAGTTTTGCTCCAGTAGGAACACCTCAGGCAGGTGGTGCTGGGGTTTTGGACCTCTTCTGCAGCTTCACTGACAACAGCATTTCCCCCTCCCATTCTCAAGCCCATCACCCAGGAAGCTGGGTTGCTGTTTCCAAGCTGTCAGGCCTCCCCTGCCTGAACTGGCTGCATGGTGCCTCCTTGTAGAAACGTGGACATCCACAGAGCAACCCAAGCCCCTCAGAGCCCCTTCTAGAGGCAGAGCTGTATGGCCACATCATGAGAGGAACCTCCCCCCAAGCACATCAAGTGTTTTACCAACAAAAGCGTTCTCACAATGAAGTAGCAAGCAAAGTAATCAGCACTCACATGGTTTCATCACAATTTCCCAACAGAAGGGCTCACATGAACACACCTTTAGCATAATGAAAGTTGTCTTTATTTAGATGCAGTTTAAGAAATGTTGTCGTTGCTCAGAAACCGTCTTGAAAGTGCTCTCCCACGGTGATGCACAGATGCGTGGCCAATACCTCCTGAGCTCACTCATCTCCACGTGAGCTGGCAACTGGAGTGGCTCCCCCCGTCCACTTCACCCCTTTTCCTGGAGGTCCAAGCAGGGTACAGAGCTATTTCTGGACATCCAGTCTATACCAGCTCCCCAACCCTTCCTTCTCGCCGAGGTTTCCCTAAAGGATGGCTCAGTTACCTGCAAAGCAGCTCCTGAACCACAGCACTTCATAAACTTAGGTAGGAAGGTAAGCCAAAGCCAGGGGCAGTGCCCCTTAATAAACTCACTGAGGCAGGTCAGCAGCTGTTTTTCAGGCAGCAGCGAGATCCTCACAGTAGCATAAGCCATCCTCACACGCCGTTCACCCTACCTTCCGTTGGACCAGCAGCCAGCAGGAGAAAAGCTGGCTCCTTGCACTGTTCCAGCTATCCACGCACCAGTACATAAGGCATCCCCAAGGGAGCAGAAACATCTTAACTGAAAACAAAGTTCAAGGCAGCTTAGAGATGGCACCCCAAGAAAGCTGGTTAGCACGAACCAGGACCAGCAACAGCAGTGCCCAGGACTGAGCTGGGAGGTCTGACAAGTACCTAGAGAAAGCTGCTGTGGGCATGTCATGTAAGAAAAGCAGCAAAAATGAGACAGAGTTGAGCTCAGAGTTTCTTGAACCCAGAGTTTTCCTCCATAACCCTGCTATAACAGAAGACACATGGGCAGAAGGCCATGATGTTCATCTACATATACAAAAATGAGCCACTGCTTCTAAGGAGAGTCACCCACTGCTACCTCCACTTCAAGCCTGTCACACAACTCTTTCACCCTGCACTACAGGCAGAGCAAGGTGTGTCAACGGAGAAATTTGCAGTGATCTCTCTCCCAGAAAGCAGATTGTCTGAGTCCAGGGAATGACCCTCATCGCTGTTGGGAGGCATCATGAAGTATATGCAGGTTGGTATGAATGACCCTGGATACCCAAATACATGAATTCACTTTAGTAAGGGAAGTTTAGAGTACTGAATTAAAAAAAAAAAAAAAGTTTAGGAAACAAGTTCAGGGACACTGCAGTCAAACTTCTAAGCCAGACTTTTTGCAGCTTGGGAAAAGGTTCCTACTTAGATCCAGTTCTGAATCTAAGATATCAGGCTCATTAATGACATTATTGCCATAGCTCATCACCACCCAAATCCAATTAAAGCTTAAGTTGGAGCAAGAGCAAGCAACCACTATGCTACCTGCTTACTATTTTTCCTCTAGCAGCTATCAAGGTTATTACCAAGACTTGTCTTTCCTGACCTAAGGACAGGAAGGGTGCTGCAGTCACCAAGAAGCCCAGACAAAAACAAACCTCAAACCAAACTGAAACTCACCTGACAAACAGACCATAAAAAAAAAAAAAACCTTCCGGCATCTTAAGCTTGGTAGTCTAAATAGATGATTTGGAGGCAATTAACAACTCAAACAGCATCTTTTCCTCCAAGCCTGAATGTCCCAGAAGTTGGCTCAACATGAAAATTTATTGGTGCAACTCGGTAAGGATTAGGAAACTTGAACATACAGACACGGAAGCCTGCTATCAGACCTAGGAAGAGCAAGCCATAGAGGACGTTCAGGTACACTAACCTCGAGATCTGCACACACCACCACGCTACAGGCTGTACTAAGCAATTGTCTGTAGCTGGCACTGGAAAATAAAACGGCACCAGCCAGCAACAGAGGATGATAGCTGCTCTGCCCCCAAGCCAGTTATGATGCTTTTTTTCTCTCCGCTTGCAGCACACACCCTACTCCCCTTAGCCCTCCTCCAAGGCAAATGGGAAGAGACAGAGTGATGTTTTGCATGTTCTCTCCTCCCCCCTTACATCTGTCCATTTCTCCACTCATGGAGTTCAACGCTATTCCACAAGGCACAGACATGAAGGACATATCAAGATGTGCCAGGCTTCTTCAAGCTATTTAAGCTTTCCTCAGATTCACCTCGGTGCATTCAAGCAACAAAGTATGCAATTAACTGGAAAGGAAAAGTGGTTTTTAATGGCTTCACCAGTAACAAGAGCCACTCAACTACTGGACAGAGCTATTAATGCCTCCATAGTTGTAAATACAGTACAGCAAGACAGACAGGACTTTTTGCAGACAGACCAATATGATTCCACTCCATTATCACCTTTTTATTGTTAAAAGGACAGATCTTGACAGTGGAAAAAAAGGATGTTTCACAAGGAGAACAGGATGTAGCTTCTACTGGTCCTTCAATTCCTTCAGTCTTCTGATCGCAGATTTGACTGTCACTGCAGAGGTGGTACTGGAAGAAGAAGCAGAGTCATCTGCACGTGGCAGCAGAACAACCCGCGCCAATGTTGTTTTTTGGAGAAAGTACTAATCATTTCAAGTAGTTATCGCCTGATTGCATTGTCAACAGGGGGCTAATTCGACTTTGATTTTCATGACAACAAAGCGTAGGCCTTTGTCTACAGAAGCACACGCAACTTCACAAGCTACATCTCAACCCAAATTATCCAGTCATGCATCGACTACATGCACAAGCGCGTGGGCTCAAATTCCTAGTGACTGTTATGCGTGGGACAACAGTGTCTCTACCAGAACTAGGGGGGAAAGGAGAGTAAAGACAGGGAGCAAGCAAGGGCACCATCACAATAAGGATTATGACTCAATGCTTTTAAAACAAAAACAAAACATGGAAATAATTTTCCTTGGAGAAACCTGGTTTTGCCTATTGTATCTGTGTCTCTGAACTGAAAAGGCTAGGGTAGTAATCACCAAAAAATGCTACTTAGGCTTTGAAAGAAGAGATAAGAGTTCCCTTACACAATTAAAACTCTTATACAGTCAAAAGAATTAAGGAAGGAAAAATAATCCCCAGCTCAGAGGTATAATTTATTAGAAGCTGTTGAAGCTCTTTTTGGAATAGGTCAGAGGGACATCTGTCAGGTGTCATCCATACAGTTGATTCCACCCTGAGACGGCGGGATGAACCAGCCATCCTTTCTGCTCCTTTTCTACCAACATCACCAAAAAACTGGCCCAAGCATAATACCTCGTACAAGCAACAACTGTAGTTCACATCTCCAGTAAGAAATGCTACTACAGCCAAGGCACAAAAGAGACTACTTTAAAATATTTGTTTCAGCATTATCAAATGTTTCCATTTCTTTATTTGAAGTTTGGGAAAAGATGCAGAGCTTGCATTTTTGAAGAATAAAACAACTGCTTTGATAAAGCCCAGAGAGATAAAGAAATTTTGGAGGGACCCACCAAAACCAGCAGCAATATGATGGATAAAATGCACTATTCTCAGAAGCTGCACAACAGATACTGGGAAGNCCACCCCCCCCATTACTAACTCAAGACAGATCTACTTAATGTTTGGTAGATTAAAATTTTAAAAAATTAAAATAAAAAGCTGTATTATGCCTCAGCTACGTGAGAATGAATGCTGATAGGAGCTTCTTCATTTCCTTACTTGTAAGTCCAGGCACCACCAGCAACTGTCTTCATGCAGGATCCACAGTGCCAGATACCCACAGCCTTCCTCTTCATTTTCGTCTGTAATAAAAGAAAACGGAAGAAAAAATGCACTCTCCATCAGCTGAAAAAGCCAAACAACAAACTTCAGGCAAAGACTTCAGCATCACACCACAGCATTACCTATAAGCCTAGTTAAGACAAGCAAGGATCAGGGAATGTTTTTATTCAGATTCTTCAGAACAGGGGAAGTCCTTCTGAAACACTTTCATTCAGATATAAAGTGGGTCATTTCTAAGTGCATCATCAAAAATTCAGCTCTTTTTGAAGGAGAAAAATAGTAAGGAGTTACCTAATAACTGATATTCTCACCTGGTTTGATGACCAATGTAACACTGCTGTTATTAGTGCTCCCTGGACATCCCAAGATTGCCCTAAACCGGACCGCCTTTGAACAGCATCTAAAGAGTGACTGGTGGGTACTGAGCTCCTTTTACCCAGGCAAGTCCCACCACCTTGCAAAGATGACAATGGCTTTGCATAGACCTATATTGGATTTAGGCAGCTCTGCAAATAGGGTTATCAATATTCTCACTTCACATGAGAAGGACACTAAATATTTTTTAGATGGAAATCTTTTTAAATTTCCAGCCACTTAAAGATACCTACTTTACAGATATCAGTAAAAACTATCTAGGCAAAGCACAAGCTGATGGGCCTCTCAAACTGTCAAAAACCAGATTTAGGAGTGAATTTTGATTATGTACATGAGCAGATAAGTTTACTTCTTATCAGAAATTCTTCCCCATCCAGTTATACAGCACACAAATATAAGTAAGCAACTGCAATCGAAAGTTTTAAGTGGGAAAAGCACTGAAGGAAAAAAAAAAAAGCCCAAGTCATGCTTTAATTATCAGGATAACAAGCGTGTCATTTTAATTCTGTCAGGTCTTTTTATTAGATACCTAAAACATATAGCATGGCAACATTTCTCACTATTTTCTATAATGAAATACAATTTATGTTTGTTTTCATTTAACTACCACTAAACATGTACATGAACTGTCTACTAACTCTTTTTATTTTGTAAGGGATTCTGACAGTAGCCTAAAGCTCACAATAAACTAATCACCGTCTCAAAACTAGTTATCTCTTCAATAGAAGAATTACCGAAGCATCAAACTGCATTTCTAGCATCCATAACAAAGTTATTTTTAAAGACTTTTTTAGGGAAGGAGGTCTCTTACCTTACCACAGAAGGAGCAAGTATACTTGGCATGCTGGCTAATTTCAATCTTCTTCACCATTTTCCTAAGGGATGCACCGTAACGGGTACCATATTTACCCACAATCCCAACCTTCTTGGTGCGCTTAGCCTGTTGGGAGGCAAACCAGAATAAGTTTCAACTTCACTGAAATCACCATCTCCTCGGCAGCTCCCCTCTCCTGACATGACAGCAAAGCGCTCAGCACTCAAAGCAGAGCTGCAGCTGACCAGCGCCTCTCCCTGACGTTGTAAATAAGAGTATCAGTTATGAAACAGCGAGAGGCTCATGCTGCCGCAGCCTCCCAGCTTCTGCTGGGGCACTTTGGGCAGAGGGCCGCAGACTGGCAGCCAAGTACGACCAAAGCCACCTCCTTCCTCTGGGCCGGCCCGCTCTGACATGAAACGCTGCAGCTAGGAGGGCCGCCGCCCAGTCCGCTGTGAACCCGGGGCCGGCCTCTTCCCCGGACGCCCATTCGGTCTTCCAGCGTCTCCCCACCGCGCCCCCCTCAGCCTGCCATTCCTCTCACTCAGCCCATCTCCTACAGGCCACGCCGGCGGGAGCGAGCCCCTCTCGCAGCCCAGCGCGGGGACGGGGCCTGCTCGGGGACGGGGCCCA
>WAAD01043234.1:0-32249 GCA_013389945.1 Fregata magnificens | reverse complement strand
AAAACACCGTGTATCAATGTGAAGCCCAAGTGGTACATCAGCCCCAGCAGCGCTGGAGGGGAGATGAAGCGCGAGAGCTCAGATTCCTGGATTTCCACCCAAGGAGGTCACACCAGCAAAGGAGATGGAGCAGTTACATTCACTCACCTCATTTTTAAAGAGAAAAAATAGTAGGTAGATGTCAGAATTAAAAAAGGAACAGCAAACCAGACTGGAGCTGCAGAAGGGGTAAAAAAAAAAAAATATATATATATATATATATATATATACATAAATCAATGAGGATGAATTCTAGTCTCAAAACACACCAGCTCTAAACCCAGAGGTTTCAAGATAACCCAATCAGGTGCAACCACGGCACCTACCCCATTTCCTTGGGGTCATCCAGTGTTGAAACAACCAGCCATAAAGGCCTCCACATGCCGCCGTGGAGGTGGACTCCCGGCACCCAGCCAGCGCCCCCGAGCTGCCTCCACCACCAGCACCAAAGCGCGAGGCCGGGACCCGGGAGGGCTCCTGCACCACTCGGACCTGGCGTGGGCAAGTGAAACGTGTGTGCACCAACACTGCTAAACTGCAATGCTGGTAATGGGATTAACAACCTGTTAACCTCCATTAAGAAATGTAATCAAGTTAGCCCGAGAGCTTTTTAATAAGCAGAGCCTCTCATCTCCTCCCACCAGGAGGGAGCCGGGGCTGCCCAGCCCACCTGGAGAAACCATCCCCAGGTATTTTTTGCAGGTGCTTTTCCTCCCATGACAGTCCCATACCCACCCCAGCTGCCTTGACCCACAACAGCCCTCCTCTTCATTTGCAGTCTATTTAATGAATAGGGGATTAATGACTAGAGCATACCCTGCCCCTATGTTAGCCTTTCCCTGGCTGGGGTCCGTACTTTCAGAGATGCTCATGGACAGACACTGCATCCCCTCTTGGCTCTTGCTTTGAGGGTTTGAACACTCACATTTCTAATTCCCTCTGTCATGCCAGGCTCCCTGTTCCCCAATCATCCCTGCAAGCTCTCCTCCCATCCGAGCAGGTCCTCCCAGGAGCTGGTGGGCCAGAGCCCTGTTCCAGATAAGAGCTCAGCAAGGCTTTAGGCAACGGTATTTATATCTCCCTCTGTTGAGTCAAAATCTCATTTGATAGATCCTAGGAATATATTTGCCCTTTCCAGATCCTCATCATAATGATGACTCACCGGATACATCTTTGATACCAACATATTAAAAGAAAAAAAAAAAAGAAGAAAATAGAAAGTTCCTTTGGCTGCTTTGTGACTATTTGGTTAAAAAAAAAAATTGTCAGCCAACATATCCAAAGGATCTACGGCTATTCTCCAGTCTGTATCTACAGAGTTAAAGTTCACTGTGACAGTACAGCATGTGGTCATATCCTTCATCTACCAGTATTACAAACAGCTCTGCCAACAACCAAACCCCACCCCCTCAGACAACAGCCATTCCCAGCGCTGCCAAAATAAACGTATGTTTCCAAGTGACTGAGAAGATGGACGGACACCAACAGGCCAGCACAGCTCCAAAAGCCTTGCCTCAACAGTCCACCACCTTGAACTCTTCTGCATGCCCCAGGCTGGCCAGCTTCACGCACTGAAGACGTAGTTCAAACTGCTCCATTTTAATATTCAGGTATTTTTATCTGTTGTTCCTGATTTGGCATCCTTCCTGAAAACATGCCTTTCTCTAACATGGGTGAGAGTGGACACAGCTGTACAAGCAGGTAACCAGTCACAGTAAGATGCTCCAAGATCCAGTAAGATGGGTCCTTCCCTTTACTCTATTGGGTTTTAGATAATGCCAACAAGTTAGTTATACCATCTTCGATGGGCAGGTATAAGAGTCCCCAAGAGCACCGCATGTTCCTGAGCCTGCCTGTGGGTCTCACTGGCAACCTGCACACTACCTTGTACAAATTCTCATCAGCAAGCCTTGGAGATCCTGTCTGAGCCTGCTGGCAACTTCCCAACCACCTCCTCATCATATTAATGACAGACTAATGGTGTAATTGGACTAAGGCCTGCATAGTATTTCCAGTCCCTTGATGTAATGACTGAAAGCACTTTCTTGCAAGATTCTTCTCCCCTTTTTTCATCTAGTAAGGATAAAGTGAATCTCAAGTGTACTTGAAGAGCCTTTGTAATTCTGCAGCAAGCCAGCTGAGATTTTATGGGCCCCAACAAAGAAGTAGAGAGTATACCTAGCATTCCTCTAACAGGATTGGGATTTATCAATATATGGATAAGATAAATTGAGTTTATGAGAAGCAGAATTCTCCAAGGGTACTTTCAGCAGATTTCAGAAAAATACTATTTTGAAGTAGCTGTAGCTTTACAAGGAGGAAGATAATTACTCCTATAGGAGACGACAATACGGGTACACAAATAATGTGTTCCGTATTTTTTTTCAGTAGGCAGACAGCAACATTTCTCACCCCTTACTCAGAACAACCCTCTCTGCAAGTAGAAAGATCTTGTGTCCCAGAAACAGATTAAATACTCTGTGTTCAAGAAGAAAGACATTTAAAAATGTCGAAAAGTGTGTATTTATCTCCTAGCCAGCTGTTGGAGCAAGAGAAATGATGTTTAGCTCTCCGTCTCAAATCCAGAGATAAAGCATTTCTTCCAGTTGGCCAGTCACATGATCCTCGGTCCTACTCCTCTTCACTTGCACGCACACCAAAGCACCTTCTGCAGTCATGAATGAGAAGCAAGTCTCTACCCAGCACAATTGCATACACACCCTGTAAGGCATTTTCGTGACGACACTTGTTGAAAATGGGATAATCAAACCCTTCAATGCAGGAAAAAATATCCCGGTTATTATCAGGTTGATCATCTAGCATGAACTTTTTCACCCTCAATCATGGAAGAGGGGCTTTTTGTCAGTGTCTGCACTGACAAATGCAATGCCATGCACGCCTACGCAGCATGTTAGATCCTGGCCTCCAGAAGCTAAATGTAAGCCTTGAGTTTTCTTTCCCCCCACCATTCTCTAAAGATAACGGCTGTAAAACATAGCTAACTGGTACCTCTGTGAAATTATATCTTCTCCTGTGCTCCTTGGTCGCATTTACTTAACACTACCCCATTTCCAAGTATCTTCTAGTACTAAGACCAGAAGAGCGAAATACATTCATTTGGGATCGCGCTATACCACACTGGGAATAATACACAAAAATATGAAAAACAGCCAGAGATGCCTGAAAAGATCAGTTGTGATAAATGGAGCCATTTGCCTTTACATCAAGCCCACATCAAAAGCGGAGTTTTTGCAGAGGCATCACCACTATAAAGTGGAATCAGGCCACGCCCAAGGGACAGCAAATGTGTCACAAGCTCCTGAAAGGAATCAAAGAGCAGTTTTGCTCAGGCAGCACCGAGGCTGGGAGTTCAGGTCTTTCAGTTCACAGGGCTGAGGAGAGGATGATAGAGACTACCACAAATCGAAAACAGGCATTTTAATCACTGCATCAAGCAGCAGTGCTGCTTTTCGCATTCTCAGCGTAACCTGCACAGAGCTGTAATGGAAGCAAATAACAGGTCCTAGGGTACCAGCCTAAATGTCTTATGGAAGTAGTTGTTGATTCATCTATAAACAAAGTATCACAGGAGTTTCCCTTTTGAAAGTTGATACATTTTAAAAAGCACCAAAGGAAGTGTCCCCAAAAAGACCTATTTTTCAGCCATTGTAAATACTTTTTAAAAATGCTAATATTTCCACTGCATCATGTATTTCTCTAAGCTTAAGGTCCAAATGGAAGATGAAATTCTGAAATAGAAAAAGTACCAAAAGCTTGGGAACCACAACTTAAAACAACTTTTTATTTAAACGGCTCAATCCAGAATTGGTTTCTTACATAAAGAAAACAAAAGTCCACACATGTCCCCCTCTCCTCACTCATCTGTGGAAATCAGTCTTGAAGAAAACACACACACACACCCTTCCTGAGCAGCCAGGGACTGGGGGTACGCAAGGAGCCGGGGGCACCCCTCGCCCCCCCTCCTCTTTATCTAGTGAGGATATATCAAGCTGTAGCCCTGTATGTAGTACTGAATATGACTGGCAGTCAGCACAAGCCTCACCCTCCACGGAGACAAGACACACATGCCATGGAGCAGGTCCTAAGATTTAGCAGATGAGGCCAGAGATCAGTGTGCTGAGGCAGACATGTGCCTAACAGGCAATACACGTCTCCTGGCAGACAGTTATACTACTTAGTTTCAAGGTACTGACTGCTCTGCACAGACAAAAATCTGTGGCTCTCCCTCCTCTCCCTCACCTCCACAAAACATCAAGATCTGTCTGGATCTTTTCTCCTCACTGCCAAGCTGAATACCAGAGAGCCAGTTTGTGAGTGACCCAAGTAAGGGCCAAATTTTGCCAGTGAACTGACTCCTATAAATACAGACTAAAATTCTTGGAGAGGGGAGACTGATTGTTAAAAGCACTCTGCAGCTGCTGAGAAGTTAGTTTTCACAACAATTCTGCCTTGTGGACAGACAACCATTATCTGCTTTTTAAACAAAACAACTGTGGAAGCTGATGTGCTGAAACAAAGCAGCATGCTACTTGCCCACAGCCAGTCAGTCATCAGCAAAACTAGGACTGCAAAACCTGCAAGCTGCCAGGTGTGCACTGCTAATCTGTCACACACTGTCAGATTGCCTTCTCATTCTTTGAGATGAAACGCACTAGAGATACAGAAAAGTCTTTTATTTTTGAAAACTCAAAAAAATAATACTTGATTGCTTTTGTTTTCTCTTTTTTAATTTTTTTAAAAAAAATCTCTTAGCCACCTTCTCTTTTGCTGCCACCATTACACTTTTAAAAACTCCTCAATACGCCGCTTTTTGGGGGGACTCACTGAACATGCCTCTCCTTCTGTATCTTGCAAGGCACTACCAGAGTCAAACTCACAGCAAGCATCAGCTGCCTCCAAAAGCAAAAACTCATCAGTGTCGTCTTTACTTTCAGAGAAGGTCCTCTGGAAAAGGTCGTAGATGGTCTTCTGCTTTGGATCTGGCTGAGAAATTAGAACAGGGAGAATCCTCATACACATTGTCATATAAAAACAAAGTGAGCAACAATCAGAGGGCACTCCTCCTGAGACAGTGCACCTGTGTGTATATCTCATATGATATAGTATATATATATATCATACATACATATATATACACACATATACATATATCTCAGAGACATATATATGCTATGGAGGCTATCATGTCTCCTTGCATGCAGCAGGTTTGGGAACTCTCTGTGGAGAGTCCAAGTCAAGGCATGGATCCTGGGAGGAGTTGGAGAATCTGGTCTGTGGCATTAAAGGCAGAACAGGTGTAAGGTCAGCCTGTTCATCACCTGCCAATCTAGATGTACACAAGCCAAACCCCATACAGCCTCTCCCAGAGACCATCGATATTCTTTCAGGTCAATTACCTTAGGGCAGTAATTAGTGGATTCAGCTGTTTTGGAGAAATTTGTTTCTGAAAGACCAGCTTCCCCCAGCACTTTGATTTTCTCTTGAATCATTGGCCTAGGAGAGATGAACAGATATTACTGAAAGGAAGAAAATATCATGCAAGGACACTGTGTCATCTACTATGTGTAGATGAAAAAAAGATATAACAGGGGTATAAAGATGGCTTTTCTACCAAAGCTTGTTAGTTCCTTAACCTCTCCTGCTTTTGTTTACGACGACTGTATGCTGTCTTGGGATATCAATGAATCCAATTTAAATAAGTAATAAGAAGAGGATTTCAGGCTATAAATATTTGGAGAACACACATATCCCATAGGGCAACTAGTTGACTGAGGCAACACCAATGGTATGAAGTCAGAACAAGAAGATGCAGCTAAAGGGAGTCTCAATAGCCTGTGTGTTCAGTCTCCAAGGCAAGCAATGGTAATTCCCACAAACAGACGCATCAGCATTTCCAGGATATCTCCCAGTGTACTGCAGGAGTAAGAATTCATCACTGGCCCAAGAGGCCCTCCAGACTGGACACTTTGAAACAAGCAAAGGCCACAGCACAATTAATGCATTTACCAAATAGCCTTGTCGTCTTGTTCTTTTTCTCGCCTGTAAAAAGGATGCCAGTGTCCTTCTCTGAAGAGCTGTATTTCCTTCCCATTAAGCATTAATGACTGCACGGACAGCATTTCACAAATAAAGGCAGAATTACTGTCAACTTTCCATGAAACGTGGGCGATGTATCAGTTTCCAGATCCCTGCATTGTAGGGTTATAATTATTTGCCATCATGATATTCTGGGAACTGCACAAGTTCACTTAGTTCATTTGTTCCTTTAAACAAGGTAATAAAGACATCATTTTGGGCTTTAAATGAACCAGCTGGTGGATAATTGCTTTTCATCATTTGCAGGTCAGTTCCCTTGCAGCACTAAGGATTCCTCAGACCCTCTCCCTTCCCCAGGATGGCAGACTCCCCAGCCCTAAGGACCAGTGTCCACTGACAGCTCTTGTTGCAGCCAAAAAGGCTCAGACCACAACTCTCCAGAGGTGGGTCAGCAGCACTTCTTTAATCCATGTGAAGGATTCACTGGAGAGCAAGAGGAAAGCAACAGTTCAGTCGTTCTCCACAGTTCCCTGTCCAAGCACTCAGCAGCCAGATTGCTCCTCAGACACGCAATACATTGAACCTTGATCCACAGTACATTGAAGCACTTCCAGTGTCTGCTGACTTTGCTTGGAAGTACTCTGCACTTTACAGTACCCCAGCACACAAATGCTCTGAGCTGTATCTAAGACAATTCCTTCTCCTTATACAGAGGCTGTGAAGGTTCTAGGTGCATCAACTCTCCCAGAATTTCTCTCAACAGCCCTTTCTTTGTCAGGTAATTACTTTTATTCCTCCTGCTTGTTACCCACTTAGTTACATCCACTGTGGCCAGGCCATATCACCAGCTCACAGCAGCCCTGATTGGCAGTTACTGCTCCTCCCCTCACAGGCTGTGGAAATCAGCACTAACATTAATAACCTTACATCACATATGTGACAAACAGTGAAAATAGGTGGCAGGAGAACCAAAGTGTCTTTGTCACTTCCTACCATAAGTAGTCATCTGCTGTGCCTTTAGCCACCAGGTAGTGAATATTAACAGAGCTGGTCTGTCCAATTCGATGTGCCCGATCTTCTGCTTGGATCAAAACCTTTATGTAAAAACATGACAAAGAAAATAAAGTGAGAGCTGCAATGTCTAAGAAATAGCATAAGCACCAGAGAACAGGAAGATCTCCTTTCTTGTGCTTAGCGACTATTTCTCATCTGGATCCTGTTAGCACCTGCATCCTCAAACACACACTAAGCCCAGAAGTAATCTGGTGCACCAGGTTCCCAAAAGGCACCAAGCATTTTTCAAAAGTAGAGGGTCAGCATTGATGATGGACCCTTTCAGATCCTGGCTGGGCACATTGTTGAGAGCTCTGTCAAGTTAAGAAACAGAAGCATGTCTCCCTTTCACGCCATCTTCTCCAGCCAGCAAGCTGTGTAGCCAGCCTCACTGGTTCAAGCCCAGGCACCTGGGGGTGCACAGACAAGTAGCCATCAGAGAAAGAAAGAGAAAAAAACCTAGAGAAAGTCTACTGCCCATGACATCTCCTCCCAAACGTCAATGTTTCTGCTCTCCAGGGAGCATCCAACCCCCATCCCCTCTAGGACGCATACCCCCGGATTCCAGAAGAGCTCTGCAAACACCACCAGGTCCGCGGCAGATAATGTCAGGCCCATGTTTGCGGCAGTGAGGGACAGGACAGCCACAACCTGCTTCTCTGAGAACTGGAACTTCTGGCACAGAGACTGCCGCTCAGCTGAAGGTGTGGAGCCGTCAATGCGAATGTATTCAACATGCTGTGAAAAGGCAGAAGATGATACTTTTTAGAGGCCTTGTGTCCCCTTTCCTGCATCCTCCTTCCATGTTTTAGTGGATTCTGTTTCCCTTCCCCATGGCAGAACCAGGAAAGCAAAAAAGCAACAGTTGTATTTTTAAGACCTTTCCTCATCTTTAAGGCAGAGGCACTGTAGCTCAGCATATAATGTACCTCCCCTCTGCTCACAATGCATGACTTGTTCCTGTGTCCATTGCCCTCCCACCAGTCCTGAGCAACAGGAAGAACAGCAACAAGCTGGTAACTCAGGTACAGTGGAAAGGCAACTGGCTTCATATGAAGCTGAACACTGTCTGTGTGCTGATGTTACAGCTGCCACAACCTCCCCAACCTCCCTGTTTGTGATGGGAGGAGATGGGATCCTACACATCTCAGTTGCCCTGTGGTAGGCCCAGGAGAGGCATGACAAATTTGGGTGATGCAGGGCCATAAGTCTTCAGTGTCCAGCCTCCTTGCTCTACTGGAGGATGCTACCACAGAGGCAGCAAAGTCAACACTGCCACTGTGGTTTATAGTTTGGAACATTAACTTAAACCATCCTTCACACTGCCCCAGCATGACCCAGAACTCTTTCAGGGCATCCATGGAAGTCTCTCATGAATAATTAGCCAAACACTTTAGAAGTCAGAGAGATGACTGGCAGGTCTATCAAGTCTCCCTACAGTATCCCAGTTCAAAAATATAAGAGCACCACAGAGATAAAGGAAGGCAGCCATAGCTGGACTTGGGTTGTTGCATTCTCCCTCTCTGAGGAAAGCCTGGAGGACAAAGTAGAGATGGCCACACACCATAACACTCCTCCAAGAATTCACAAGCTCCAGGGCAGACGATGGAGATTAAAGAACATTAAATACAACAAAAGCCATTCAGCTAATACAAAGTGCATCCTGTAAGTCATTCACCCTGACAGCTCAGCTCCCTCGGTGAAGGGCACACTCAGAAGCGCAGCAAGTAGAAATTATGTCTGCCACTAACTTTCATAAACTATCTGACCAGCCATAACTCTGGGGAGCTCTTAAACAGCTTTGAAGCTGGAATAGTAATAAAGTTAAGACAACTCAGTCAATTACTTACTTTCTTCTCCAGCTCTGCAACTATCGCATCCAGCACTACCTTGTGATGAGCAAACACCAGGAATTTATGATTCCCACTTTCCAGTAACTCCAGAATGTATTCTCTACACGAAAAAGAAAAAAAAAAAAAAAACAAAACACCCCAAAACTCTAGAAATTACGTGCTGAGAGAATACAGGCTTTGCTCACAACACATTTTAAAGATACTGCTCATCTATACACAGAAACTAGGAAATAGACTAGCATAAAAAAGTTGCAGTAAAACGCAAGTAGCAAGTCAAGTCTCCTACAGATTAAGAAAGACATTGCAGGAAAAATCCACTCATTTTTCTTCACCACAGCTGGAAAGCTGCCTACATTTATACTTGTGTATCACTGAGAATCAATTTATTATATCTTACTTGAAACATGACATCCCAGACCAATCAACTGGAAGTCATCTATACTTATTTGGCAATCTCATTCACACCCTTCTGTTTTTCTAACTTTTGCACAATCACAATACACTAAGATAATCTGTATAAAGTTATCCTTTCTATGTTTACTTAGGACTGTGTTTCTTTTAGAAGAAAAGGTCTCTAAGCGCACAGATCAGAGCATCCTAAAAGTAGCTTTTTTTGCAAGGTTTCACACTGACAATTTACTACAGCTTAACAACCTAAATACATCAGCTACTTCTAGAAATTATCCATATGCATACAGGCTAATGACCAATGAAAGGTAACGAAAATCCTTTTAAATTCAGTTAAACAGTGTTAATTGAATAAAAACATCTGGCTTTTGCCACGGGCTAATAAGCACAGCTACAGAACCCAGGTCTATGTAGTAACTTGTGATACAATCAGGTCAACTGGAGCCTGAAAGACACCTATAAGCCTAAAATTTGTAACTAAGTATAGCAACAGCCATCAGAACAGATGATACAAATCTCATCTTTTCTTTGGAATAGCAAAGTTGTTGCAAAGATCAGGAATACCAAAGTTCTTTGCTAAATACAACACAGCTTAGGTCAGCAGCAACTGTCAGAAAATACCAAGCGGGATTTCCAGCGCTATATTAAGATGTATCAGTGCTTTGCAGACAACTCCCAGTGTTTGTGACGTTCAGATCCCAATTACGTGACAATATCATTTAACAAAGAAATCTGGGAGAGAAGTGGGATTGCTGGATTTTAAAGCAAAACAAATATCAAAGTGAACATTCAGTATAGCAAGCAGATGCCAAAACATCACAATTATTTTATATCTCATTCCCATAATCCATTTAACAAATAACTAGTCATTTCAATGGAAGGAATGGAAGACACTGTCATCAAGGGTGAGACATGGGAGGTGCTGATGATCATAGGACAGTACTATTAGCTAGATGGTACTGTACCTTAGCAGCTTATGATAAGTGGTATTTTAAATGCTACTAAACTCCAGGAAAAAAATGGACTAGCTCCTACCAGAAAGTCAAGCAAACAGCACTTCATGGTTTTATATTCCGTTCACACTTGCAACTCAAATAAAAGGAAGAAAGTCGTCTAACTGTTCACTAACATAAAAGGAAGAAACTCTTCCACAGAAATGAACGCTGGGACCCTGAACTGCAATTCTGTGCCAAACAGGCAAACTCTGCAGCAAGGTCTGAGACTATGAAATCACACAGTGCACATCAGCTGGTCCTTACATTCAGAAGGCTGTGGAAAAGTAAACTGTTTTCATGTTATTAGCATACTACTTACTAAAAAGTCATGCTGTATGACCTACAGCAACTCCTTTGCAGTCCCACAGAAAGGCTAAGGATGAAAGGGCACAGAAAGTCACAGAAGGAAATTATTCCTAAGGAAGACAGAGTTAAACGCACACCTATGATAGAAAACTTTTGTTGCTACTGAGGTCCCACCTGAGCTCTGTGGAAGAGCCAAGAACTGCAGTAGCGGCTGTGACATCCTTAGAGCATGCTACGACTAAAGCTCAGTCCATTTCATAAGCTTTTTGTCTCAGGGTTCCTGCTGCAGGAGGACTGCAGTGTTTCTTTTCTCAAATTCTGGTGATACTTTTAGTTTCATTACTGCCGCCCTCCTTAAATTGAAATAGGGTCTGGATCGGGGAACTTGATCCAAGTCCCAAACACCAAGTAATTTTAGATGGTTCAAATGACAGTTTAGATCCATATCTGGAATGAAATCAGAAGACTTACTCAGCCTAGGAACTCTGAGAGAAGAAAATGTTTAGTGCACTGTAATTAAAATCAATTTTTTCTAAGCTGGCTTGAGGCTATGCTTCGTGTCCCTGCACTGTTATCTCTAAGGCACCGTTCTCCTGTTCTCAGTGGAAAAACATATTTTACTAGGCAAGAATGAAGCAATGACATGCAGCTTACATGACTGAGTGGATTTTAGCTTCTGCCGTTCTCCTGTAGAAGAGGAGAAGAGCTTCTTTCTCCTGTTGTTTCTGCAGAGAGAAAGATAAATGTGAGTCTCTGAAATGCCTTTTCTCCGTCTTGCTTACAGATCTGGGATGTCTGCTGCTGCCAATAAACATTTTGCTAGGAAAAAATCAGCCTAAAAATGCACAACAAAAGGAGGCTGGAGGGGGAATTCTACTCGCCACTGGGTATGGCAGATACTCACACACTCCTATTTCTGACACCTCCCTTCCTACCTCCTACTCAACTCCTACAAGTTGGATGACAAGCATATCACAAACGTAGTTTTGGTTGAGAAAGCATTTCCCAACTAAAATGGCAAGGAAAAACTCTTAAATACTTACAGAACTATATTAGTAACCTAGGAACCTAGAACATGCATTTGCCATCCATACAAGAAAAACCAAACAAACAAAAAAGCAAAAATACACTTCTCATATTTTTGGCTACTGCTGTGTTCACAACACAGCTTCAACAAGGCTGTGTTTGTAGCGTGAATGGGATTACAAGGCAAGACAGAAGAGTAAGTACAGAGGCAGAAGGTATGAAAGACAATTAGAAAGGACTAACAAGAGAGGAAAGAAAGAGAGAGGAAATGGTATTTCACACAAAGGGACAACATAGACCACATAAATCAAAAGGAAAAAAGCTGAGCTGTTTTGATTGTGTTGTACATTCATTTAGAACTGTGCCTTCAACAGCCTTCCGCTGTGCCTTCACATGAGGTATGGCTTGGACCCTCCTTGGAACTCAGGGTACTGTTTTTCCACGGAAATAAAGATACCCGAAATACCAATGGTTCATCATGAAAATAGTTTCTGGCTTACACTTTCATATCCTTTGGCCATCTTCTTTGCTTCAGATGCCAAGACAGCTTTGGTCTTTGCACTAATGCCCTCAGGAGCCACCACAACCATTTTGCGTTGCTTTGCTGGAAGCTGGGAAAGAACATCTGATTTCAGACGTCGGATCATGATGGACTCTTCCAGCAAAATTTTCAGTTCAGTTAAGTTGGATGATCGAGAGTAGTCCCAACCCCATGGCATCTGGGAAAGATCAAAGCAGTTATCAGTGTCAAACTTACAAGAGACTGACTCTTTTGGTCTGCAGGCGATCCAAGAGCAGAATAAACTTCAGGGAAACTGCACAAGGCAAGAACTTAATGGTCAGTAGGAAGAGAGATTTGACAAAAATGGCAATAAGATAGAAGTGTACAAACTAATCCATCCAACATGAGAAGGTTACTTATAAACTTCCCTTTTTCCTGTCTACAAGTGCTCCGGGAGGTTCAGGGCACCAAACAGTAGGGATCCCTACCGCAGCACTGTGCCCTGGTATTCATCCTCACACAGCAAGGTGTTTCAGCTATCCACTTGCAGCTTTGGGCAGGCTGACAGAACTCACTGCAGTTCTGTGCACACACATTTACCTCAGCTTGAAGCAGACACACACACAAAAATCTTCTCCAACAGCATGAGGACAAACATCCTTAACCCAAGTGCCTTCACAGAGATGTTACACTTGTCTGAAATGCCTAGTAAATGCTAGGTCAAAATTGCCTGCTTTCCACTGTGACCTGTCTCTTGATCTGCTTCCTGACATAGTCTGTTTCTGCCATTACCATGTTTGGCTCAGACTCAAGCAAACCATAAATAAATTGTGGCCCAAAGCACATCACTCCAAGCATTGTCTCTTCAAAGCACCATCACTTCAAAGCTCCTCTGAACAAACCCTTCATTTACTCCTCCTTGAAGCACTTGCCTCTGAACCTGCCCTAGCCTCCAAGATCCTGTGTGCAGACAACATATATCTGTTCAATTAATCTCAGCTCATCACTTCTCCTACTAGTAACCCCATAGCCTATCATTTGTTCTCCGGGAAAGAACAACTAAGCTGACAAACAGTGGCATCAAAATTGGTACATTCCCCAAAAGAAACATCTTCAAACAACCTTCTTTTGGACAGGAGACCAGTAAGCTTTTATGCTGACTTAAAGGATAAAGAGATACCTTTCTTGTGAAGTTTCACTAATAAGTATATGAAATACAGCTACAGTAATACTGAAAACCAAGGAGGGGGGGGGAATCTTCCTCACAGCTCTAATTCCAAGTCTTACTGGCAGTGTCACCAAAAAAAAGCCAATAATACAACCTCTGGTCTTGGAACAACAACCCAAAGTAACCCCCTACATATGTATACATACACCCTCCTGAATTGCACATAATGAAGAAGTGAGGAGCCTCAGCATCAACCCTTTTGATCTGCTGCTCCACTCTCATTGCGCCACATTAATTGCTAAAATAGATTTAACCTTAAAAAAACCCCATATTTCTTTTATCTTCCTTCCCCAAGAGAAACCTGCTGCAACACAGAACTGGAAGTTAAACAGGAAAAAGCTCCGAAGTATTCACTGCACCCTCCATCCTCCTGTAGAGTGCATGAGACAAAAAATAAATCATACCAGCCATGAGATTAGTCACGTTACTGACTGTATTAAGGGATGGTGCTTTGACAGAACAGGGATGAGAACATGCTATGAGACAGAAAGAGGAGGAATCAAACAGCTCATAGGCAATTAAGACCTCTCTGATATCTGGAAGCAAGCATTCCTACTTTGGGTTGAGGCATAACAGGTCAACCTGCAATTCTATTGCTATGTTGTACTGATGTGAACCATTAACTTAGTTTGGTTTTGGACTTCAGATTCTGGCACCTATGGCCACCATTAAAACTCATTTGACTTAATCTACATAATTATGGTACAATCTGATTATCCATAGTTGGTTCATTAAAGCAGGAAACAATTCAAAACCTAGATACAAAGCCAGTCTGGATCCTGTAGAGTTAAAACTTTGGCTCTGTCAACAGCACAATGGTATACAGCTAGAGGTAATAAGCCCACCTAGATCTAAGCCAAGCCCTCAAAAAGCCAACATGAGTATTACTGCTCTGTTTCCCTGAAACCAGGAGTGCAGTGCAGATACATCCCTCAGGTCTATGAAAAGCTGGCTCAAGTCTAGCTGGGTTTATTAGCTTTAGGCATACTGCATGAAAGCTGACATGGCCAACCCCCAGTCTTTGTGCCCCCTTTCTGCATTTCTTCAGGCTCTGTGGACCCAGCAGAGCAGATGCACAGAACCAAGAAGGACCCACCTGGTGCTGCACCCAGCCTCATAAGCCCTCTGCCCACACTGCTCAGTGTGCTTGTAGCTACGTAGTGGGGATCAACACTGACTAGGCTGCTGAGCAAGACCTGCTAAGGGGCCTGGACACTCTCCTCGGGCTACCTCATTCTACTCATGCAGCCTGTGTTTTTCCACTTTCCACTTCCATAACAAGCGATACATATGTTTTGTGTCCACGTAGCACAATTCATTTCAGAAGAGTAACATCATCATAACCAAATGAACAAGGCACAGAGCCAATATACTATCTACTGCCACATTAAAAAGCATACACAGGCAGAATCCCTACACTATGTTCAGATTACTATATTTCTTTTATGGTGACTGTTGCTGGAACAATTTGCAAACAAGGAAAGATCCTAGTTCTGTGCTGCATCTAGCTATTGATAAAAAGGATTATTATTTTTGGAATTATTAAAATATAGTTTAATATACCCAATTGTGGAAAAGAAGAGAGAGAAAGAAGAGGGACATTTATTTTGCCAAAATACACATCTGACTTTGATCCGTAACATTCCAGAACAAATGCATCCAACTGTGATTTTCTTACCAAAGTGTTACAGCATCTTACATGAGTCAGTAAACTTATTACAGTGCTAGCAGAAGCTGCCAAACTCTTTACAAATTCAGAGCATGTGCTCAGATAGAAATTATTTAATATTTGCCAACATCACCCAGTTTGAAAAATGAATTCACAGCATGTATTTTGGGAAACAGATTTGAGATATTTTGTAAATAAGCAGGTGACATTTAACTTGCTGCATTTTTAAGAATACAGATGCTGGGAGGTTGAATTACAAAATGATAAACTTTTATTTTATATCTTTTCTAATCACATCTGCCAGATATTTGCAGTTTTCTGTCATAAAATCTATTAACTTCAAACAGAAAATTGTCAGGTTTTAGTTTTAAATTGAATTGTTCAGGTTTATCAATTTTTCTTTAATCTTATAATGCAAACAGATTTATTATTAATACCAAAACATTTTTACATAGCACCTTTCATCCCGACAGATCTCCAAAAGCCTTGCAAAACCTCTCTGGTTCTGTGCAATTCCATCCCCACTTATAATGCTGCCACTTTCAGGACAGAAAGAAGAACCTATTTAAGTAATGACAGTAAAAGTACCATGACAGTTCCTCAGAAAGGATGTAACTGCTAACACGGTCTCAGGTTAGAGCTGCAAAAAGGAACGTGAGGAACATACTACAGTCATGAGGGAACAACTACAATCGCCAAAACACCTTTTAATTTACTCATAGCTGAGTGGATCTATGGCAACCCAATATTCAGCAGTTCCATTTTTCCTCTAATACGATCTACATCTCTTCATTGCCAGCAGCCTCACTTCTCTAAATAACCAAATTCTTTCTAGGTTCACTCTATCATTTACTGACATTAACTGTAGCAAAACATTCCAGGCGAGCACTGAGAAGACCAGTAACGTTCAACTGTCTAGTAGAGGCAGGTCAAACAGAGAAACAAAATTGTACTAGAAACCCTGCAGAGGTTTTGAAGGGAAGCTGATACAGACTGTGACCTCCATGCTGAGTTTCATTGTAGGTTGAAAACTCATTTACTCAGAATACACTGTTACAACCTGGATCGTGCAAAACAATTTTATTTCTTTTATCCAATTCAATGTCTTACCTGAGGTCCATATGCCTTGTAATTGAAGCAACGGCTAGTCATGCAGAACTCTACCCTCAAAGGGTTTATGAAACTCCAAACCTATTTAGACTCACAGGTTGCAATTCAACTTTCCTTTTTACTGCAGAAAACCAACGAGATTAAACTGCATCTCTTAATTTCCCTCTAGGAAGCATTCTGGACACTGCTCAGACAGGAATCTTTCAACAAAGATAATGAAGCTCAGCAGAAGACGTGGCCCTTTCCCTCCATATGATTCGTACTATGGATAGACAAACAATAAGTTTATCCCCTGCCAGGAAAGCAGTGCTTTGCTAACATGAACGCTGTCATCTTCCAGAACTCAAGTTCTGTATCTGTGATTCTGCATGCTAAATGGCCTTACTTTAATCAATGGCATCAGCATATGAGTACCAAAGCCAATGAATTGCTCATCTATCTTGCACATTTGGACATACATAGAACAGCACTACACTAGCTATGAAAGTAAAAGTGGGCATTCAGACCTAGGAAAAAAGGGACTTAAGAACTTTGTATGAAACTGCAATATGAATCTTCTTGATTGAAACTTGGCGTATTTTAGCTACCCCAAAAAAAAGAAAACACAAAAGCCCTACAAATAGCTATAACTCCTTTTACGGCATACACTGATGATGTTCAATTCTTCTTTAAGGATTTTTGAGCACTGAAATGGTCATTTGGTGTTTCCAACTACTCTGCTGAAAATTATTGCCCAGTCTTACACAAAATGAGGCACAAGAAGTGAAATGGATTGCTCGAGAACAAAGAAGAGCAAGCCAGTTCATGAACTACAGGTCCATGCTCACACTGCCAAGCCATTCTGTACCACATGCTAACTGCTACATGCTTGTCCTGGAGGATCTGGAGGGCAAGCCAGATTAGAGGGCTCTCATTCCAAATCAGAACTCAGGGGAACTTTGGTTCCCCTTTTTGTGTCTATGCAACCAACACAGAAGATCCTAGAGCCTCCTTGTACAACAGGAAGCAGAAAGAGCTCTTCTCTTGGCAGTGTGTTCCAACACACGCAGCAGCCCTAGAGATGGCAAATCCAAGCACAGATGAGTTGCCCATACATTGAGAGCAAGGCAGACACCTACCATCAAAGCCAAGATCTTGCAGTGGCTGGATTCAATGACTCTGCTGAAACCACTGCTGAACAGCTGGCAGAGTTAAGAGAAGTTAATTTATTTTCAAGATATGTTGAGGACCACATCCATTTCCTGAATTAGAAGAGGGTGAAATACAAAGACGGACTGTAAGTCTTCAGTTTTTTTACTTACCTGGAGGTATAAAATCCAAAGTCCCAAGCAACAGAGGCCTTACTTTGTTGAACAGTCACTAAAGCAGACTAGAAACTGGGTTTTTTGGGGGTTTTTTTGTTTTGGTTTCATTTTTTTTTAATCAACTAGCCCAAACCTGCAGCTGCTTAAAGGCCCCATAGTTACTCTTCCCACTTAAAACACTCTGGGGGCAAGTTCTTATTAGAATAGGCTCCTTTCCCCAGTTATGGCTTTTTTTTTTTTTTTTTTTTTTTAAAAAAAAAAGCTTTCTACTTCCATGGCTTTCAGGGCAAATTTTGACAAGAAGCATTACTGCCTCCATGCCTCAGGCCAACCACTGCAGCACCTAGAGCTTCTCAGGTTGAGAGCTTTCAAAACATTACTCTGGAGTGAGACTTTCTCAAAAAAGATGTAACATTAGACAGAAGGAAAAGAAAGAAAAAGCCTCCACATTTTGAAAAAAGTGCAGAGTCCCAGCCTGCCACTTCCCCCACTGAAGTACCTTCCTGGCATCACAGTAGCGTAGCCCGAAGGAGTGGAACTGCGGGAAGAAGGCTGGCTGGACAGCCGCGATCTGTGTGTAGAGCTCCGCGGGCCGTGACATTGCAGGGGTTCCCGAAAGCAAGATCACTCTCCTGGCAGCCTGGGAAAGCAAAGTGGAGCATGGTTATCATACAGCTTACAATATAAGCAGAACTTGCTAAGAAGTCATCCCCAGTCCCAAAAGAAAGTCCCAGAGCCATTGTCCAAGCACCCTAAATGGAAGAGTACTTCACCGTCCACAGGTACTTTCAGCCTTCACTGCCTGAAGACACTCAAGGACAGTGCTTAAAACTTCTAGGAAGCAGGACAAACCATATTGTTTCTCACTCATCATCCACATGCTGTAAGGGAAGGGGACATCAATTTTTCTGACAGTACTTTCTGAATTGGCATTTACCCACCAGACATGTTAATATCTTATGCCTGGCTCAACATTTCATTTGGCATCAGATGTCACAGGAAAATGACACACCCTCTCAGGTACATCCTCACCTCCAAAATAAATTTTCTTGTAATAAACCTACTAGAGCAAGCCATAAACAGACTGTCTTCCTCACAAAAGCAGAAGAGATCCAGAGAAATAGCATTTTTTTTCTTACTTTTTGTTCATTTTTTTTCTTTTTAAAATTCTACTAGCAAGGAGAGAAAGATGAAGCTGCTTGAAGCAGGACAAGAAGATGCCCACCTGACAGCCATGGTGAGTCTAGGCACAGCTGGCTGAATGCTAGAACATGAGTTAATAAATACAAATCATGTAAGAAGACTGTAAAACATGTAGGGGAGACAGGAAGGGGGTGGGAAATCTGTATCTAAAGTAGGTGCTCCCAAAAAGTGGGCAAAAAAATTACACTATAGACATAAGCCTCCAAGATGCATTTCTACCCTCGTACCTCCATTATTATCTAATTCTGTTATTAGATGAGAGCTATGAATTTCTACTGCTGTAAATTCACATATAGTAGTTAAATTACAAATGCCTTGTAATTTCCTGCATGGTTTAATGCAGGTTCATTAAAATAACAAAGAGATTCTTGAGTGACATCTGTACCAACAGCTCATTCACATTTAAATGAAAAAGAAAATGAAATTCTTTTATCATTTCACTGAGATCTGCCAGTCACCCAAATCTATTCAGCTGATTCATCCACTCGCCAACCAAATCTGGTGGAAAAATAGTTCACAGATCAGCTACCGGAAATTAATTTCAGGACTCTTTTATCAGATATTTATGTATAGTTGTAATCAAGGTGGGACTTGCCTTCTCCCTCCATCCCTATTAAACAGATCAGAAGGAAATGTGATCACCACCAGGATCAGACAATTCCCATAAACATTTAAATAAGCAGGGTATTTATTGAACTAAGTAAGAGGAGAGGTCAAACCTTTGGACATGTCAGAAAGTGAGAGTTAGTTCACACAAGACAGAGGTGCCTATGCTACTCAAAAGAGGGAGGAGTCACATAGGCCAAAGATATCAGATCCCATGAGGAAACAATGTGATAAAGCAGAAATTAGGTCAGTTTTTAAAATTAAGGTAACAGCGGAGGACAATTGAGCAGAACCTAGACAATATCTGATACTTTGCAGAAGCCTTTGAGGAATAAACTGACACCACCCTGAGAAATCTGCTGAAATGCAAAACAAGCCAGTCCCACATGGGCAAGAAACCTCCAAATTAAACTTCTTCCTCCTGGACTAACAGAAGGCCACTGCTAGGAAAAAGACAACATGGAGGTCATGCAATTACAGACACCTCATTTCAAATAACTCTGGATCAAGCTAAAGCAAGAAAAGTTCACTCAAAACAGACCAGGGACATATTAAATGCAACATAAACCCAACTGTGTTGAAAGGTTTTATGCCATTCTCAAGGCTCCTCCTCTTTGGAGGGTGGTCCCCAGGAGCTACATGAGACAAGGCTGGAACACTAATTCTCCAGTAGTCAAAACAATTAGTCAGGCTCCTTCCCCAATCCCTAAATAGGTATCAAAAGAGAGAATGATGAAGTTAGAGGTTATGGGAATTCTAAACTTGTCCAGCTGCTGCTTTGCTGTGCGCAACTTAATTTTGAACAGATAGGGTACCTAAACACTGCAAGCACTTACCAAGGGCTGTGATACATCTTCTATAATTAACCATTTTAAACAAATCAAGAAGTAAAAACCAACAATGACAAAAAAAACCCACCCCAAAACCCAACAAAAACCCCAAAAGACACTAGGTCCACAAGAGCTGTGAAGAACTTGAAGAAATGAATTCCAGAAAATTGCGTGGAACATAAGTGGTCTAACTCATTATCCCAAGGGTCCCTTTCAGTTTTAAAATCCATGACAGAAGGAGCCCAAGACAGAAAAGAAGGAAAAAAAAAAATCCTAGAAAGACAAGTTTCCAAGTGTTGAAGGCTTACTTAAATTCTGGATGAAAGAAATGGCTTTGATTCACATCTCTCTTTCTAGTGGCAACTCATTTCGAATAGATGCCAATAAAAATTTGCTCCTGCAGAGGAATCTCTGCTGATCACTGCTTAATTCTTGTTTCCTGCTGAACCTTCTGTGCTGTCAAGAGTGAGAGCTTACCCTTTTTCTTCCAGGGTCTGTAAGAATAATACGGAACACCACCACAGAAGATAAGATTGCAGTGACCAGCAAGGACTTTCTAGCAAAACCAGATCTGTAACCAATGGATACGTATTTCCGCATAGGAGAACTAACATTAGCTGCTCATTAGCATTTAGGCATGAAGTTTAATCTTCCCCAGAAGCAATCCTCTCTCTCACATGTCCTTGGGACTGTTCTTACAGCTACTTTCTTGTGAGATTGCTTAAGGGAACTCTGACAATGACTTGACTAGTGGAGACCTGTTCTGTAGCCCTCGATTACTAAGTAACATAAGACAATTGTGGCTTTGTAGCATTACACTTGCACACACAATACACTAGCAAGAATTAATTCCACAGCTGCGACAACATTTACAAAAGTCACTTTTGAAAGTCAAAGAATTGTTTATGAAATGATAACCCCCAATGGCACTTACTTTAGAGGTCAAAACGCAGCACCCAACTGATTTGAAGGGAAGTAGGTGAGGAGCGGGGGGTTATGCCACAAAGAAATAATTGAACATGCAAAGAGCCTCATTAACATACAATGACTGTCTCTGTGTTAAATGAATTTCACAGCATGAGCTCTGCCATATGCTAACAGACTGACATACTTTTTAAAATAAGTGTGGCTCGTTCTGGCTGTACAATTATTTGTGTCCCCAGTTTTTGCTTACTCTGTCATTTTGAACTGCTTAGCATAAGAATACCTTATCCTGTAAAACAAAAAATCTGAAAGCGGCCATAATATAATAGAGATAACCACCTGATGAAATAGAACATTTGATAAAGGGAAAGGGTTGCAGTTGTTTTGAGGAGCCTGTTTCCGTACTTGGGTAAGATAGACAGGGCTCTGCATTTCATAAGATGATCCTACGGTGGTTATTCCAAAAAATATAAATGCCTTTCCCTATTCTTAAGTGACATCTAGACAGAGAATGGGTGTCAAATGGTGATGATCAGCTATGACTGAAGCAAATTACACTACCTCCCTATTTTGAGAAGGAAGGGAAATTGGTAGGTAAGAGCAGATCTGAAGATGCAGCCTTGAGGGCCCACAGCTTCTCCAATTTCAAGACGAAGCTCCTTCTCTCAGCAGGTGACAACAAGCAAGGCTTATTTATCCAGTCCATATGGATTTGTAAAGCCTAAAGACAGCTGCTATTTACTTCCCACTGGAAAGGGAGATTTTTGTGTTCCTTCCTCACCTTCTACCTTCAGCATTAACCTATTTCCCTCTATTATTTTTAAGCATCTCTTTATTAAAACAAGCAGAAAGAGTATTAGATTCCAGCCGCACAATGTATTTGGACTTCCATAATAGAAACAAAGACCTTTAACCCTGCGAACATCAGGATGTGCATCATGCTATTAACCTGAAAAGAAGCTCAATAGGAACAATCATATTAGTAATATTACCCCAATGTTGTGGAACAAAGCCCGTAGGAAGCACAACAGGAATAAGACCATTTTATGCCACTGGAATCTTTGATTAGATACCACTTTTTATTTCTCAGTTTCTAACCCAGTTCTTCACTAAAAACTTACTGTCATGCTTCCAAAAAACTCATCCATGTTCCATGGGGACCCTCCCCCGTTTCCACTGCCTTGCAATACTCCATGCAATTACAGAAGAACAGAGACCATGCAGCACTTTGGCTGGTTGAAGGATGTAGAATCGTTTTCACTTCGGTCCCCAAGAGATCCCACCACAGATCAGTGAAAAACTTCCGTTTTGTTGTTTCTTCTTCATCTGCACCCCTGGGCCTTTGCTGTTTTATGGATATTGATAGCATGTATACTCCCTCTCCTATATTCATGTCTCTGGGCCAGTCTAATCTTGGAAGGAAAAACCAAAATGCTTACAAAAGGCATAACACCATGACACTTTCTGCCTCTGAGGGAGGCAGATGCAGGGCAGAGGCGAAGGGAATAACCAGTATTATCAGTACATCCAGGAGAACTTAGTCCCAATCATGGGACTAAAGAAAACAGCAAGGTGACAAGTAGGTCCTGTTACCGATTGCCACAGCTCTGGATTAGGGGCAGGGACAAGCCAGGCCTAACAATGGTGACTCAACCAAAGCCCAACAGTATGAGGCTATTCTCACTTTGATGTGCGTGGAAACAAGACAAAAGGACCACTTGGAACACAGGAACTTCTAGCCCTCGAGTACCATAGAGATGCTGAAGGTGGGGACAGATCTCAGGCAGCTCCTGGCACAGACTGGCCAGCATGAAAGCTGGCTGAACTTGAAAGCAGGATTTTTGCCACATGCCAAAACATCAAAGGACTGTTTTCTACTACAGCTTTCAATCCATCCACCTCCATAATTTTGCAGGTATGCACACAGACTGCGTACAGACTCTGTCACCTGGTTCCATGTAGGCAGATGAAGCATTCTCCCCCATGTACAAGTCTGCACACCTACAAGTTTGCACATCCACTGAGAACATGAAGGGAATAAGAAATCTGGCCTAAACATTTTACTGCAGCTATTTCAGCTCACCCTATCTTACTGTTTGTGTAATTATAAGTTCCTCTCAAAGTTTTGTCCAATAACAATAAACGGGGCACAACATGTCTATATACTCACCCTAAACTAATGACAACCTGGGGCAAGCTACCAGGTAGCAAGCATGGTCATTGCATACATCCAGCCATTGTAAAAGTGCACTAAAAAGTCTTTCTGGTCACAATTCCAACTGTCCCAAGGAAAATTTTCCTAAATCTCTGTCAGGGTAGCAGCTAAGTATGTCACAAAAGACACTGAATACTACACACACCAAATACTGCACACACACAGTCTGTGGGTTTTTTAATATTAAAAAATGTCTAGAAGTTCTCAACTGACAAACTTAGGCCACATGTTTAATACATGGTTCTGCTTGACAATTCCATACCACACTTGCTCCGCAATATATACAAGAGAGCAGGAAAAGATGAATTATTACTGAGTGGCTAAAAATACCACTTCATTTTGAAAACTGGTCAGATATTAAAACTAAAATGAGGCTTTAAATGCTGTAACCATGGGTTAAATATTTCAGAGGTGGGGATACAGCTTGGCTATCTAACAAGGCAGATTCCAAATTAATATCCAAGGTAAGTCATCTTTATTATGAATGTATTGATTTAATCTGATTATTGTGCAGTTCTGTCTAAACAATCACAACAATTTTTATATTTTACTTATTATTCAAATGGAGAAGCCACAGGAGCAAATTCTATCAAGATAAAAAGAATCCATTAAGTATGGATGGAAGTGACAGAAACATTTCAGGTTCAGAAACATTTTAACTTAGATCTGTCCAGTGTCATTATAGACTCATAAATCTTTGCAGCACATAAGGACCAAGGATCACATTTCTTAAGTGTGTTTTGTTTTTTGTTTTTTGTTTTTTTTTTTTTTTTTTTCTTTTCTGTCCCCAAAAGTCAGCTCAAGGCTAAACTTTCATGCTTTAGGATGTTGGGAACCTCACAGGAAATATAAGCAACTATGGCAATTTCAGAAAGTTTAAAAGTAGTATAATGCTAACGACAGAAGTGGCAACGCTTAGAAGGTAGACAAGGCACGAGTTGGCTCCAGGGGCTCTAGTTACAGCACTGCAATGGCTTCACACTGTGACCTTAAGGTAGGGACTGAGGTGCTAGAAGCAGTGTACCTATCAAGGGCTTGCCTATGGATACAGCTTTTTTTGGTCTCTTCTAAGAGTTCCAATACTGCTCTAATCCTTTTAGCATAAAGAAGGCAAGAGCAAGAATATTATCCTCAGCAACATGTTTACCCATGCCTCTTATTCAATAATCTCAAAGTATCATATAAAATACTGAAAATACTCCCATTTTTACCCCATCAACTATTTACTATAAAGATGACACAGTACAGTTGTTAAATCCAGTATTCAAGTGATGAAAACTCCTCATATTTTGGCAGTTCTTTCAAATACGAAAGCATTGCTGTGATGTGCTGTGCCAGTAGTGAACACAGCATCACTCACTAGTATTTGAAGATAAAGCTGGCAAAGAGGCTAGTTTTAGAGCAAAATGCCTGTGTTGGAAAGCAAGGAGGGCAGAAGAGTGGCTATTACAGCAAATACTCATTTCAGATGTTATAAACAGCAAGCAGGAGTATAAAATTTACCTGAATATCTAACACGAAACATCTGGTACTGTATGCTGTTTGCAGGTGAGATAATGCATGATATGAACATGAAACTCTTAATGCTTTCAGAAGACTGAAATTCAGCTTCAGAAGCACCACTTCTCAACTCTCTAAGACCAGTGATGTGACAGCATAAAACTGTAAATTCTCAAGAAGTTCATACAGCCAATTAACCTCCGCTTAACAGCTACCATCTTTCACTCTCATATCTTGTAGCCTGCAAATAATTTTGACAAGCTGATCCTTACAAAGCTACAAGTAGGAAAGGATAAGACTGCTTTTCAAGCATTTTGCAATGAGGTAAATTTGTGATTTTCCATCTTTTTCAGACATACACCCTAATTATTGTACTTCAAACTGCTCATAAAATTGAACCTCCTACTTAGTTTCCAAACATTAAAAGCCTGAAGTGATTTGAAAGGCAAGAGAAGACAAGAGTCAGGCCTTTAAAGAGAACAATGAAGTTATTCAAGGACAACCACCTTTGGCTTGCCTTTAAGAATCTTACATATAAAAGTTGGTTGCTATAAAGACACCACAGATCGAACCTTCTCTTTACATACACTTGCTGATAATTGCTGAAGAGGAACTGCACTTACCTTGTTCTAACGTACAGACTGCAGTGTCTAGAAACTCGTGACTTTAATCTGCTAGAGGCTATCAGGAAGAGTTTGATTCTTCCATCCAGGACAACAGGCAGACATTAAAATTTACATTTCTCCTCCTATCTCGTACTTGAATATTGCCTCCCTTATGTGGGCCACTTGTCTTGCTAACCTCACATTCTGTCATTTCCTACTAGTTATGTACATTTAACCAGCAGGAGTGCTCCTGAACCCCAGCCACACAAATACATTGGAAGCTTGCAGTAACAGAGTAGAGCCTGAGTCCAAAACCAAAACCAAGGAAGGGACCTAGGTAATGCCATTTTGATATACAGCAGCGATTTGCGTGCCAAGTAACTGATAATGATTATTTCCATTAAACAAGCTACATTGACACTACTATATTCTTTCTACTCTCCCTGAATACATTCAGTAAGTTTTGACATTTCCTTTTTCCCATCACCATAAAACTCATCAGTGGCAGTACCACAATTAGATCAAGGCAGCTTCTGAAGTTCTTTTGTCAGGTCTTACCATCTAACATTTGTATGGAAACAAGTGGTTAAACCAGAGACAAATTTTGCTCTTGGATCTACAGCGTTACCTGGATTTCCACTTGCACAACAGCAGAATTCAGCTGCTGGCTCCTAAACCTGGTAAATGGAGCAACACTGCTTTGGGAGCCTGGCCTTAGCTGCTGCAGATTTGGCACCCAGCATACGCACCTTAAGTAGAGGCATGGCAGCTCGGCATCGTGCAGTTTTTATGTTCTTTAGGAAATGAGATTCATCCTGAAACAAAACAAGCATGAAAGTGAAGACAGTTCTGATCCATAGTCCAACTGCAGGCTACAGAACAAATTCCCAGTATTCTCAGCTATCTAATATTACAAGCCTATCATCCCAGAGGATATTTCAAGCACTAGGATAGTCACATCAAATTTTAAATGAAAAGACAGCATGGAGAGTAGCAGGCTTCTTACATTCAAACCTGCAGCTGCAAGCAAATGGAACAGAAATCAAACCTTAAAGCCATGAATCTCAAATGACCACAAACAAGTGAGCAGAGGGGGCTGGAGAGGGAAGGAGAAAGAGGAACATTATTTCCACCACCAATACTCATTTGCCCCTATGCATCCTTTAAATGCAGCAAACATAGGAGGCATACACAGTGCCACTTCCCTAAATAAGGGGTTAATGAAAACTATAAAGAAAAAAAGGAAATCTAATTAGGATCCAACTGTTCCGCTGATAGGGCTCACCAAGTGGATAATAGCCTCCTACTTGAGACATCACCCCCAAACAGGCTTCATTTCTACTGCTGTAGCAAGGCAGAACTTAAAACACAAGAAGTAATTGGCACCCTCCAAGGGTACATTCTCATCTTTCCACATGTGGATGAGCAAGCAACCATGCATGCAAAGACAATACAACTGCTTAGCCTCTCAGGCACAGCCTTCTCCCTCCTGATTAACAAATAAGCTACATTAATGTTCCCAGCCATCAAAAGAAGATTGGAAGAAAAAGCAGGAAAGCTCAGCACTCAGTAGGACTCTCATCTGTAAAAACATATACAGGGTCCAGATTTGAACATACAAACACACAGAAAGAACATCTGCCAGCTCAAGGCTGGTAAAAGGTTCCAGGGCAGTAGCCCTAGAGCTCAAGTCCCTTTACTCCAAGCACCAGCATACAAAAGTGACAATCTGCATTTCCACCCTGACAGAACATCTTGTCAGAGAGGGGGCAGAGGAAAAAAAAATAAAAATGAAAAAAAAAATCAATTCCCCCATGAGTAGTTTGGTCTCCAAAGAACTCCATCTATTCTCACATTCCCATCTGATGCTGAGAAACAAAATGATTATTATGTTCCAATTATCGTGATCTTAGGGACAGGTGCATATGTGTGCTGAAAACTAGACTGAGAACATCAAACACTCATAGTAAAATATGTAGACACTTTTGGTCTCTATTGATCCAAGCTGGATTTGAAACACTAGATGTTTTGAATTTTTAGAAACTGAAAGCTAGAAAAATGCCTTTTACCACAGCTCTGTGAAAGGTTAAAAAATGGATTTTGAAGTAATTTACAAAAGAAATGGTAGAAGTGATCAAAGAAGGCTTAATGCAGATTGTCAGTGGAACACCAGCAAAGGGACATTTTTTGATGGTTTACCCATATATTTGATGTTGAGACGTTATCTGGTTTACTGGATAAACACAAACACCACCCTGAAGTCCAATCCCCTTAAAAAGATACAATTCCAAGACTGTGGTATTGACACACCACATTAAACACCTTGCTCTCCAGCAGAGGACATGCCCAACCACAATGAAATCAGAGGGGCACCATAACCAGTAAAAGAGAAAACACAGCCTCAGGAATCAAAAAGGAATTAAACTCTACTAGTCATCTCAAAAGGTTTCAGAGACAACACCTGTTTCCACTCAGGAAGAGAGCTGTGATCACAACCACAATTACAAGATAGTTTTAGTCCTAAATAAGGCCCACTTCACACTGCTGTACAACACAAAGGTTACCCCATTTGCAGCATACAATTAACTTCAAAATTTTAGTGTACCACTTACAATAATAACTACTTGGAAAGTGCTTTTAAGTTGCTTGTCCATCTTGCTGAGGAGGTCAAAACTGATGATGTTGACCAAGCTTGCTGTTAGGTTGTCTTTGCCAGTCACTATGACATTGGTGCTACCTGGACTCAAGGATGGAAGCCACCTATGAAATGCCTGGAGGAAGAGGAAAGCAATTAATTGCATTCTGGTGCTTATGTCCTCTGTCAGGATCCCAAAGCACTTCACAGAGCATCCTCATGAATGCTTAGAACATGGAGCCACCCCACCTGCCATTAGACACCAGCTGGGAACACAGTAAGGGTAAGCAGCCTTCCCAAGGCAACAATCCTAGTAATAGGAGGATCAAGGACAGAACTCAGGCTGTAAGGCCAAATCTACCTTCCACAGCTAGGAAGGCTCAAACATGCTCTATTCTTGCTTCTTACTGAGAAAAAAATTTGATCCATAGTAGACATGTGCATAACCTCCTGACAATGTTACCTGCTATACTCAAGAGCCAGAGAATGCAGTGACCACTACTGACAGGGAAATTTAGTTTTCCCACTCAACAGGAACCCTCAGGCTGTGAAACAGACTTCTAAGCAGTAAACATCTCTCACTATAGCAATGTTTACTCCACAGTGAGGATGAAGTACAACTCATCCAGATCAACAAAAACTCTTCCACTACCTCACCTTCTTAAAAAGTCTACAAAAAAAACCCAAACAAACAAACAAAATGAAAAGATCAAGTTGACAACACATCAGCTGCTCCATGACAGCAGCTGAAATACATGTGGTGATAGTCATTCAAATCAACCTCTTGAAATGCTCCACACACCAGAGCAAGATATCCTCCCACAAACCCATCTGTTAGCTACTGAGCACCCACCATCTCCCTTGTAATTGTGTCCCCAATGACACCAACCTCTCTGCAACATGTGAGTTCTGCTGAAGTTGCTCTGCAGAGAACTGGCTGGGGCTTTAGCAGTCAGGATCTGGTCCCTAAAGAAATGTACCCAAGGAGTGGTGATGGGAAATGGCATCTCTGCCTCTAGGCCCTTCACTTGTAGAAATTTTCCCAAGCCTCATTCCTCTCCTCTGTTCAGCAACCACATGCAGCAGCCAGAGGAGTTAAATGTGAGCTTCTCACATTTCTCAGTATGTGAGAAACTAACAATTAACTATCCTTCACCACTTATGGTAAGCACCACAACCAAAATGGGCCAACATGTGGGCAAGGTTAGATCCCAACCGAGAAAATATGTGGCTGACGCTAAACCAAAACTTAGACAAAGGTGGCAGCAGTGGAAAAGTACCTGGAAGCTCTTAGCTATACTGCCTTCTCCTTTTATAAAGGGCACGTAACTAATTCACACCGTAAAAGTGATCCTATATTTCTCACTTGATGCTGACCTTTGTCCACAAGAACTGCTTTGAAACTGCCCTGAGCATTTGCCCTGGTTTTGGCTGGGATAGAGATGATTTTCTTCCTAGTAGCTGATATAGTGCTGTGTTTTGGATTTAGCATGAGAATAATGTGATAACATACTGATGTTTTGGTTGTTGCTAAGCAGTTTTTATATGAAGTCAAGGACTTTTCAGCTTCCCATACTCTGCCAGTGAGGCGGTGCACAAGAAGCTGGGAGGCGGCACAGCCAGGACTGCTGACCCAAACTGGCCAAAGGAATAAGCCATACCACATGATGTCATGCTCAGTGTGTCAGCTGGGGGGAGCTGGCCAGGGAGCAGGGATCGCTGCTCAGGGACTGGCTGGGCATCAGTCAGCGGGTGGTGAGCAGCTGCATCCCTTGTTTTTCCTGAGTTTTACTTCTCCCTCTTCTTCTTATTTTCCTTTTCATTACAATTTATTATTTTTATTTTGTTTCAATTATTAAACCATTCTTGTATCTGCCCTTAAGTGTTCTCACTTTTACTCTTCCAATTCTCTCCCCCATCCCACTGCAGGGGGAGTGAGCGACCGGCTGTGTGGTGCTTAGTGGCTGGCTGGGGTTAAACCACAACACCGTTAATTATTTAAGTTTCAATGCTGAACTCCAAAGGTACATGGCTGCAGTACTTCTCACCCAAGAGTACCTCACAGCTTCCTGCTAGCTTCCTATAAAGGCATTCAGTGGCCTGAGCCCAGAAAGCCAAAATAAAATGCCGACAACTCTGAAATGAAGATAATTTCTGGCAATTCAGCTCAGGTGACACCACAAAAGCTTCTACCATTACAGTAAAACACACCTGTGCAAGAATGAACTGAGTAGGTTACAGACTGTAATAAACTCCACCTTTTTCCACTTTGTGGCACACTTTTCTTAGATCTGCATCCTTCACATACCCAAGAAAGCAGCACAGATCATTCTAAAGCAAATGTCCTAGCAAAACATCTCCCAGAACAGCCTCCTGGGGAGTTGGGAGTAGGGGAATGAAGAGGAAATCAAGCACTCAAAATTAAAAAACCAAAAACCTCATATTGCTTCAATCTCTTGAAGCAGGATGTAGGAGTTTAGCTGCAGGTGCCCAGTACTTCAGGAAACCAGGCCCCAAATTGCTCCCAGTAGGTATCCCACAGAAGCCATGGATTCAGGTTAGGTGTTGACTCAGAGGTCTACAGGCCTTTGAAATATAAAACATGGTGAGCATCACTCCCTTGTTCAGTAAACAATTTTCTTTTCTTATCTCCCAACATTTTGTTGCACTACTGGACGTGAAAACACAAGCCAAGATGCTCTAACAACCTGGTTACAGCACAAAACCAGCAAATCCCAACCACTACACTTCTCATCAATGTAACATTCCAGGGAAAGCTAAACTCCCACTCTCTCCTGCTCAGGCAGGAAATTACTGACCTAAAACCTCTGGCTCACCTTTTCCTCCCACAGTGAACATTTCACTAGCCTATGGCAACCCAATAGCCTCAGTGTACAAGCCACAACAGTGATTTATTTCAAGACACATTTCCCAACCATACAAGCTTTCTTGGGCTTCTGATCAACATTAGTAAGGGACTCCTCTGAGTCAGCAGCATACAGTGGACAGGCCAAACGACATGTTATGACAGACAATTAATGATGATAATGGGGCCTCTTGAATAGAGAGGAGAATCCCAGCATCTGGGCTTCTATTCCAGCCAAGGGACTGGCAAATACTGCTGTGAAGGGCTTGAATACAACAGACAATTGCTTGAATGCAACTATTGTCTTTGACACTGATGAGTAAAACACTCCCTTGGGGCCAGCTGACTTGAAGGAACAAAGTTAACAGAGGGTCAGAGGAGATACTTTTCTCTAGATCTCCCTCTTTCCAAAAGATAGCTGGACCACAAAAAGAAAATCAGCCAATAAAAGAAAATAGGCATATATCATACAGTCAATGCCAAGCAATTTCCCCCCCTCAAGTTTCTAAATTAGTACAAATTTTAATTTCTTCCCCTTAACAGACATCTTTTTTAAAATTTTAATTTGTACAGAGTGCAACACAGCATAATCATCACACATGCCCTCTGCTGGCCACCTGCACACACTCAAGCTCACAGTACCTCTGCCCATGTAAACCTCACGGAAGAAGGAGTCACCACCAGCAAGGGCCATTCCTTTCGGTAATATGCAGCAATGCAGATCGCCTGGATGGTCTTGCCCAAGCCCATGTCATCCGCAAGAAGTAAACGTCCATTTCTTAAAATTGCGAAACTGAGGAAAATAGAGAGGGGAAATAAGTAAGAGCAGAACTCACCAAGCCTATAACGTGGATCACCTGGAAATGATCTGGATTCTTCAGTAAACCTGGATCTTCTCCCTTAGTCTTAACACAAGTAAGCAACTCTCACAAATCTCTCAAAGCTTGGAAGCTCCTGAACAGAGTAGTTCAGCCCAGTCCTTAGAGACTTTGATTTCACATGAGTAGTCTCAAGACCTTACAATTATTTAAAGCACATTCTTCCCATGATATTACTCACTTTCTGTCCCAGAGTTCATCCTGGCTGAGCTAAGAAAATATTATTAATAACAATGCCACTAACACCAGTAAGTACAGACTTTCCTGGATTGCATCTTGAGGTCAACAACTAATGACCATATATGATGGGGACAAAGACATTTAAAAGTTTATCTCTACATACACTCAGTCATTTTAAATCTTTCAGGGCCTGGGTCCCATTTCCTGGCACCTTCCCTTGTGTAGTTAATATTTAAAAAACAACAACAAAAGAGATG
>WAAD01043233.1:317808-352688 GCA_013389945.1 Fregata magnificens | reverse complement strand
ACTCTAAAACGAGTTTCTGGAGAAAGATTCTGATCTAAAAATTAGTTGCCTGGTAACTGATTCAGTTATCGAAATCCTGATCTCCTTCCCCTCCATTTGTTCTAATTTACCCCCTCCCACCCCCATAAGGGTTTAACAAATGGGATTTATAGTCTGCAGGTTGCTGTGTTTTTGTTGTTGTTGTTGTTGTTGTTGTTCCAGATTTTTAAATGTCGTGTTAGTGTAGCTGAATTTCCTAACTGAACCTAATGTTACAGCTTTTAAAAATAATTTGGAGGGAACTTTTGTAATTTTCTGATTATTTGCTTCCTGTTTTTAAAAGGAAAAACATTCAAGCGTATGCTGGTTAACTCATCTACAGGCACCACACAGAAATGACTTTGAATTTGTATTCTGGTTAGGGAGATGACGTCTGCACTCTTGAAGGCTTTACATCACCAGACAACCTGCAGCAAAACGAGACCAGACACTATAATTCTGTGTGTTTTGCTGTTAATTGCCACTATACCTGTTTCAGAGTGGAGTACTTTTTCATCGCTTTCCAGCTGAGCGTCTTATTCATGCCGTTCCTGGCAGGATCTGCTGTACATGTTTCATTATTTCATGTGGTCACATTCTAATTTAAAGTTCATTGTCCCCAACCATGCCTGAAACAGCTCTGCTGTTTTCTCCCTTGCAATAGCTCACAGCAAATAATGATTTTTATCCCTCAGATTTTCTTGGTTTGCAGCTTTTGTCTTGCTTGTAACAGAAACCCAATCAATCGCATCTTACAAGTTAACCACTAATGAGACTTTAAAATAATCTCTCATCTTCTGTTTCTACTTCCCTTCACCTCCAGGGGAGCTTTGAAACATTCAGAGAAATATTTAAGCACTAGTACCACTGTTTCATCCTTCTAGACTTACAGGTGCCCTGACTGGCATTTCAGCCAAACCACTTGTTTTATAACCATGATTGTCAAGACTACACATCAGTTCTGGATGTTACATAAACATCAGTAGGTACAATCATCTTTTACAAACCAGGGCCTATAGCTGTGTTCTGGCAGCTTTTTAAAGAAACATTCAGCTTTCCCAAGCAATGCTTAAATCTAAGGTTACCTTGTAAGTAAGACTAAGAATAATGAACCCAGACAGTTTCTTTTCTGTCCAAGCTAAATGACATAGCAGAAGGAAGTGAATGGTAAAGATTTTTAGAAACAAATCATGGTGATGTTTGTAACATGTTCTCCGTAATTAATAAAACGGTGTTCTTATGTACTAACCTTTACTTGTCCTAAAAGTATTCTAAATTTTTGAGAGATAAGGGTGCTTTAATCTGGGTCTGGTGTTTTATTGTGAGAGCTAAGTATTTTGCCAATATGTGCAAGAATACTGAACCACCTATTTTCTGCTTATATCAGTAGATCCTTTTGCAGTTTTGAAAGTTAAATTTCTTGAGTTTGCATATGTTTGCTATGTTTTGAAAACAGTGATTTAAGGTACCTTGTGTCATTATAGATACTATGTAGCTATATATAGTGTAGCATTTTCTAATAATAGTTATCCTGGCTGTCAGTATTTTTTTTTAGTTTATTTCTGTATTTCATTACTTGTGTCTGTTTTGTGTGTCTTCAGACATGTCTGGAAAACTAGTGTCTGTCTTAAGCTGATTTCTCTAGCTTTTCTCTTCACAGTGCTGTTTCAAATGCCATGGTGTCAAACTACTTTTTTTTTTGTGTTTTTGAAAGGAACTGCAAACCAATGGTAGCATGTTATTTTCAGAATGGCTTATCCTGCGTATTTCATACAAAAGAAATACAAAATGCCTTTGCATTCTAATTAGAAATTATTAGATTGCACTACACATTGTGTATGACAGCATTCTGCTCTAGGAGATCCCTGTATTTAAAACAAACAACCACCCCACCAAAAGAAAAAAAAAAAAACCCTCCCAAACCCCCAAACAAAAAATAACCTTGTGTTCCCTGTCTGTAAAATGAATTTTAAAGGCAAGTATGCTGCAGGGTGTAAAGGGGGGAATAGCAAACATGTTAAAAATGATAAAGGATGGTTGTACAGTGATTTAAGCAGACTATTTCTCCTGCTTTTGCAGTAGTATTATTGACTCCACGGAGTATAGCCAGCCTCCAGGCTTCAGTGGCAGTTCTCAGGTAAGGTAATACATGTGTCTGTGTATAGGGGGGACGGGAGAGTGAGTGTGGAGAGTGGGCAGAGATATTAGGCACAACTCTGTCCATCTCCAGGGTGCTGGTCAACTTGAATCTTGTAAATGCTTTTAACTGGTTGTGTGGGCAAACTGGAGCCAAGACTGCAGCTGTAGGAATGACTGCATGATTGTGAGAGTCCACACTCATCCCATCAAAGAAATCTGGTGTAATATATTTAGACATCTGACTTTATTCCCAAAGCTGACTCTTCCAGGGAAGAGAAGATATTTTTTGCTCTTCATCTCTTCTCCCAAGTGGGCAGCATTTGGGAAGGGAGGTAAATCCCTGACCCTTTGCATTGACTTAAATAGCTTTGGATCAAGCTTGACTTTCAAAACAAGAAACATACAGCTGTTTTGTAGTTTGTCCTTGTTTAGGACCTTACAAACTGTGTTATAAATTCACATACAGGGTAAAAAGTTGCATATATGGTGAAACTGCTTGGCAGGCAGCCTCCAAACTGTCTGATCCACAGGGCCTCCCGAATGCCCAACAGCAGTGCTGTAGTCTTGCAGCTCAGAGTGATTCAGCTGGGCTGGGAAGATGACACTGATAACCAGCTCACAGCTTCAAAAAGGTTAAACAGTTTTGATTTAGACAGGTGGACTGTTGGTTATGTGCCAGCTTGTGCCTTTGGTGCTCTCTGGTGGTGGTGGACCATCCATGGCACACAGCAATATCAAATTGGTAAATTAACAGAAGTGCTGTTAGATCTTATTTGATGGAGTAACTGATACAAAGAAAAAACACCTGAATTTTGGGCTGATGTGCATGTATCTGTGCATGCAGGTTTTTGGGTTTGTAGCTATATAACTAATTGGTAATTAGAAATCTCCCTCTAATCTGTGGAAAAATGCTGCTTGTCCTGCTCTGGGAGATTTTTGCTTGAAAAAAAAATTGTAGCTCTACCCCACTTCAGAGGGCAAGTGAAATGTGGGTAGAGATCTTATGTTCAGGGCTCTGATACAGTAGAGTGTGTTTGTTCTCCACTGACACTGCTTGTCTCAGTACTTTTCTTTCTATTCCAAAGACAAAATTAATAGCATAGCTGTACTGCTGGTAAGCGCACAAAACAAACAACCTAGACTTCCTAGTCATTCTGTATGACAGCCTTATTTGTGTGAGAATAATCTTTTTTTGTCCTCAAATGCAACTTTTTGTCCTCAAGAGTGTAAGCTCTGTACTCTCTAAGTGCAAATTTTCAAATTAAACTTTAATATATGTTTGAATGGGGAGTTGAAAGAGAACTCTTGAAGTTAAACACTTCATTCAAAGGTAGTCTAATTTCAGCAAGACTTTACCATAAAAATAGTTTTAAAAATATAAATTCAATTGTGCTTTTTTCTAATTGTCAGTCATGGCACAAATCTGCTGGCAGTAAGAAGCTATGCTAGGATCGACAGCATAGCTTTCTTTCTCAGTATAATTACTTTGTGCATTGCTCACGAACATGTTCTTAGGGAAGAATTTATATATCGCAAAGCTACAGGATAGTTTTCTTCCAGAAGCTGAGCTTCAGAAATAAACAGTGGACAAGTCACATAGGCCCTGGGGAATTCTGCAGGTAGTATTTGGTGGCAGTACCTTTCTTTTCTGCTAGAACAAGGGAGCTTGTGTGTAGCTATGAAGCTTTTCCACAGTTGGTAGAAGACTCTTCAGAGCACCTAATGGAGTTCAGACAGTAAAATTGCTCTCAATAACAGAGCAATCCTAACTAATGTCTTCAACTAGGACAACCATAGTAGTTTTAGCAGTTGAATAAAAATTTCTTGGGTATGTTTCCTCTCTTTTCCTTCTCCCCTCCCCCTGCTTCCAGTTTCCCAGCATTACTTAACAAGTAGCCAGGGAGCAGGCTTCATAGAAACTCAATAATGGTAAAACATGAGCAGTTTAAAATGCTTATCTGGGGAGGATCCGATGAAGATGAGTTAATGCAGCTTGATTCCCAGCACAGTTGGGTCACCATGTGCCAGCCTGAGACCCGCTCTGGGGGTATCTTCCTCTGGAGATCCAGTAGGTGCATCGCATAGCAGGCATATACTTACCATTATTGATTCCACCTTGGTGTGGACTGGGCTCATCTGGCAGATCAGACTTGGGTTATATTGCTCATCATATTGCAGGCAGCTCATCTTGAGAGTGAAGTGATTGCTCTTCGATGCTTGAAGTTGTCTTGAGCCCTAATCACTCCTGATGTGCTGAGAGAGGGTGGAGCTCTTGCAGGCTGGCATGCAAAATCAATAGGAAGCTGCTATAAAAGTATTCTATTAAGTATTTCTTAAAGCTGTAAAGTTTTAGAAAATTGTAGTTGAAAGGTGTCGAGATAGGAGTACTTTCCAGTGTTCTAGTTGTGTGTTGAGATTGGAGTTGCTTTTGAGACGAAAGAAGCTGCGCAGACCATAGATGCTGTGAACATGCAGGTGTGAGTCATGATGTCAATGGATAGCCAGGGGCCTCACGTGGGAAGTGGTATCTGGAGGTTTCATTGCTTGGGGCTTGCTTTTTCCCTAAAATGTTAGATTAATGTTCATACAGGCATAAACAGAATTTGAGTGGGCTCTGAACTTAGCTTGTTCTTGTTGGCTTGCTTGATGGCTGTAATGAGGGCAGCCCATTCTCCTGTGTGGATTGAGGGGGAGTTGTACGCGGAGTGGGTTTTGTTAGTGCCATTGAGTGGCATTGTGGACCTTGTACATGGTCAGGGATGTTGTTCATTAGGGAGCTTGGTGGCTCTCAAATCTCTTAAAATTTCCCCATTAACTTTGAGTATGTCATATGGGAGACTTCTTAAATATAAACTAAAGCAAGGTGCTCTTCATGCTTCTTGTGTAGTAGAGGAATTGGTTCCTTTTCCCTACTAGTGATTAAAATGAGAAGTACTGTATCTTCTGTTTTGCTTCAGGAGGAGAGCTTACCTATGTAGTTTCAATTCTTTGCTTCTACCTCTCACTATTACTGCTTGGGTAGGTTGGGAAATGGTTTTAATGATGAGTTTCATGGACTTCTTTTCAATTAACCTTTGAACTTCATGTAGTCTTCTGCTTCTATCCTTATTTGCTTAGCTTTATGGAGAGTTACTGAGTTGCTTCAAAAGAAATAATTCAGTAACTAACTCTTTAAAATAAACATTCCTTTTCTTTTTAATGAGCTGTCTTCCAGGGATCTAGGAAGTATTTGTTGTACAGTCTGTTTGATTTGTGAAACTGGAAGCCCAGTATCTTTAGCCTCTGCTGTCTATGTGTATAAATGCAAGACGTGACTCCCCAAGGGTTGCTGCTGTCTGTCCTGCATGTGAGGCCGGAATTGGTAAATTTGCAAAGGTTCAGGAAACAAGAACTGTCTAAAAGCAGCTTTTCTTGTTAAGTTAGAGTGGAACATAGTACCCGAAGAATAACTGCTGACAGTGGCAAGATCTTCATTTATTGTCATTTTGTACTTCTAACCCTTCACATATAATGTATAAATTGTTTATAATTTGGTAAAATCTATTGAAATGAAACCCAGGCCTGGCTTTACCTTTCTGAAGTGTTCTCTTCTCCATTCAGACCAAAAAGCAGCCGTGGTATAACAGCACTCTAGCCTCACGACGCAAGCGGCTCACAGCTCATTTTGAGGACCTAGAGCAGTGCTATTTTTCCACCAGGATGACACGTGTCTCAGGTGAGTTCCTCTTGCATGGTGTTCAGCTTCTGACATCAGTTACGTCTTACAATGCCTGGTCCTCAGAAAAGACTTGCTTTTGAGAGAGTAGCTTTCACTTCTTAACCTGCACAGGAATGTTGTAATACGTATTTGTGTGTTTACTCAGATCATCCTGTTTTGCTTTTCTTGATCAATCTTTGAGGTTGCTAAATTTAGAAAATTTAATCCTGTCACTTCGGAGAGGCACATGTATTACTTCGTAATCCTGTACTGGGAAGGGCATAACCCACAATAAACAGTTTCACTGATGCTCGTTCTGAAGATGCAAATGTTTGAAAGCAGTGGTTGGGTTGTCTTTCTACTAGATGTGGTATAAACACAGTAGTTAAAAACACTGCTGTTGAAATACTACAGAGGTATAAACATAAATTGGTAAATTCTGCTGTGTTTAGCATGCAATAGGACACTTGGAGGTTATCCTTTATGTTGTCAAGATTGAGTCTTGGTTAACAAATGGCTTGGAGTATAGAAGCTGAGTGTGCAGCAGCATTGTTGTCCTATGGGGCACACCTAAGATTTAAGGCTTGTTTTGTAGAATTAGAAGCTGTTTTCACAATTGCCTAGATTGCCTCATTCATAATTGAGTAACAGTGTGACAGAAGCTAGAGTAACTGTTACCTAGTGGATGGATGGTTCTTAATTACATGACAAGACTCTCTTAAGAAACAAACGGGTCAAATGAATATGTTTTGAGGGTGAGGAGGGTTGCTGTGTGGCCCCTCTGGGACAGAAGCCAGCTTTGGGGAAAGAAGTTTCGGGCAATGGGCTGTGGCAGGCAAGAGATTTGCAGCACCAAGCTGTGAGCTGGAGCTCGTATGAAGAGTGACAGACTGCAGTGAGGAGCAGAGAGCAGCCAGCCCTCAGGGGATGGGAGAAACCTCCTAGGGACAAGAAGGAACCAGGCAGAGGTTGTTGCAGCAGAGTACTTGTAGCCTTGGAAGGCAAGGACCAACCTCCCAGGACACAGAGATCAGCAAGAGAGCTGGGGTAGAAACCCTTGCTTTTCTCCATGAATTTAGTTTAAGTTTTATTCACTTTAAAATAAATAAATAAAAATAAGGCTTGGTTATATTTTTTTAAAATAAAAAATAAATTAGCTTTAAGTTTAAAGGCTGCAGCGTGTTTTAGGGGAGCTCACTCTTAGATATGTCGACATCTACCTACTTCAGAGCAATGACTGACTCTGGTCTCATCGTGCACAGCCAAATAATTTTAACAAGGAATGCAGCACACTTAGAGGGTGCTTCAGTAGCTGGAAGATAGGAGAAGCTGGTTGTATGTGACCAGCCAGTTTCTTGAAGTGCTAGCAAGTGCTTTGCAGAATACCGTACTTTACAGATCACACTGAAATGTTTTCATGTGGTGCTAACTTGGTGATGCATAACTGTATTTATGTTAAAATAATACTTATTAACCAAGGATAACAAATGGGGCTCTTCCCAGCATTCCCTTCTAGAAGACATTCGTCATAATTGGAACTCTCTCTTTCTCTATATATATATATAAAAAAATGTGGTGAAACTATTTTTTGTATTCATGTGTGTAAGCCACACCAAGAGCGGAGGATTTGCAAGTGCAGTTTTTTTCCTTAAATAAGGGATAACCCGTGATAGTTGATTAATTTTTCTTCTCTTAAGTAATTCCTGCTTTTTGACACATTTTAAATAGGATTTAGTGTGGATTTAAAGCTTTTTGCAAGAGGTGCCTGTGACTGTTCTAGTAGGGAGTGGAGACATAATATAACTGTAATTATGAAATGGCCTTGCACTTTGATGGGGAAGATGTCTTGAGAAATAACATTCGGTTTTCCAGGCACAGATACAGGATATATTATAGGAGGACTGTGTGCTTGATCCCTAAATGAGTGAAATGGAAGAGTAGCAGCTATTTGTTTCTATCAAAGTGTTGGAGGAGGAAACAGTCTTTGAAAAACACTGACTGATGTTTACATGCTTCTTCCTGAGCTGTTTCCTGTAGTGGTCAGGTGCTAATGATTTTAATTTGGAGCAGTACTTCATTCATTTTGCCCCTTTTGATCCATCTGATGTGGGTAATGTATATGCCAGTACTCTTAAACATGCTAATTACTAGCCTTCACTGTTCCTTTATATGATCAAACATTAAATAGCATATAAAGGACACTTCAAAATGCCTTACAAGTGTAGAGCAAGGTAATAATTTCTGATGGCAAGGAATTACCAGAGTGCAGAAAGTGATTATTCTCTCTGTTTTCCCACAAGAAATCACAGCTGTATTTTCCTTTTATAGATCAACCTTCTAATTTTTTTACCCCAGTATTTCCAAAGCTTTCTAATAATTGGAGCTGCGTTGTTTCCTTATGCTGCTGATAAGGAAACAGATAAGGATAACTTAATTGGTGGAATTTGATCTCAGCCACGTGAGTTGTGTGTGTGGCTTCTCTGCTGCTGCAGTGGATGCTCTGGTTTAACAGGAGGCAAGGTGTGCAGTAATGTGATTTGCAAACTGGATTACCTGTAAACAGAGGTTCTGTGTGTTAGTCCTGTGAGAGCAGCCATTGTTGTAGTCCCTTACATTGCACTGGTGCAAAAAGGCAAAGCAAATGTGAGAGTGTTAGAGGAGGAAAGGGAGAATTGCTGCAGATTCTGGGAGTTGTTGCAAAGCCTGAAGGCTCTACATAATGTTTTACTACAGGCACATGATCGTGTTAGGAAGGCTGGCTTGCCCATGCGGCATCACCATAAGTTAGGAATTTCTCCTTATTTAGGAAATACTAAATTTTAAAATGGTTTACATAAAATTCTGTTCATACTGAGAAAAATTGGAACTTCTGAGGAATTGGGGAATGACTTTGTTATCTATGCCACAATTTAGTTTTAACTTTTATAGTAAACTGTTCCATTTCCCACAGAATATTTATCATCATAATTCAAGCTAGCTCAATTTCACCTTGTCTGCTGAAGGTCATAATTTTTGCAAAACTTATAGTACAGGGAGTCTTCTGGTTTCATGCTTGTCTTCCTTCTCCAGCCCTGAAACAGTTCTCCCTCAGCTCTACTGCTTTTGAAGTAACAAGACAAATATTTTTTACCAAAAATATTTTAATGTAATTCATACCAAATGTAGGCGTATTGTAACTGAAGTATAGGGAAAGGAATATACTTTCACCTCCATAAAAAAAATAGACATGTTCTTCACAGTGCATTTTGATATGCCTTAAGGTTTTCTGTTAATAATCTATATGGCCCATGGGCTCTGAATTTGAATAAAATGATCTTATCTACCAGGAAAGCTGTATTTGTGATCTCTAGGCAGATTCTCAGCACAGTAGGCTCACCCAGTGTTGCAGTGGAAAGACTTAACTTATGCACTGAAAAAACATACTGCCCTCAGGGAATTCTAGAGGGGAGAGAAAACCTCTTCTTGATCAAGAATCCTCCCCAAATAACAAGCAGAGAGAGTGTCATGTGAAGACATACATCTTGATTTTTATTTGCTAGTGAGTTTTTCTTACTCTGTTTCTGTCCTCCTAATGCTGCTGCCTCTCCCTAGATGACAGCAGAACCACAAGCCAGCTGGATGAATTTCAGGAGTGTCTATCCAAGTTCACACGCTACAATTCTGTCCGACCCCTGGCAACACTGTCTTACGCTAGTGACCTCTACAATGGCTCCAGCATAGTGTCCAGGTAAGACACACTGCAGCTCTGACAGTGCATTTCAGGCTGAGTTGTTAACCCATACTAAACAAGTTATGATCTGTACATGTATGACACTTTGCAGTCGCTTCCCAAAAATAGTTTTGTGAATGTGTGATTATCGTTGATCTGCAAAGGCATTCAAGTACCGCAGTAGTACCTCTTATTCCTGTTGGTGTTGGTCAAGACCGCATGCAGAACTTTTGAGGTGCCAGTGAGTATCTGGAGCTGTTGTGATAAAGCATGAAGCCTGTTGTAAGCTCAGTCCTCTTCATGTTAGTATAGTTGCATTGTAAGTGATGCAGTTCTGGCATTTTAAGAAACATCTATCTTGCTTGGTGTTGGTAGCTTTAAGAATCTGTGGTGGTTTTAAATATTGTTGGTGGATCCAGTCATAATGGCAAATATTAAATAGCTGAGTTATTTTTAACTGCGATTGCTTGAACTCTTGAGCGTTGGAAGCTACGTTTAGTGCTAAACACTAGTGAGGGGGTGGTTGTGGTAAAGCCATCTCGACAGCTCCATTTTTGCCAACAGCAACTCCGTATACCCTGCCACATCGGGTAGTCATGCACTGCTGCTGAAGCTCATCTGAGCCTCCCGTGGACCAGTTTGGATACTTAAGCTGGTGAAATGCTATTGACTGTCTTTCAACAGAATTAGTTTCTTCTAGTTTAGCTCCATGAACCAGCTCCCTTAGGGATCAGGATTAAGAGAGTGCATAGGATGGGGAGAGGCTGGGACCTGCCAGCAGCCCTAACCTTAAATTGATTTCAGCAGCTGTGGAAGCATACCCTGGGGAATTTAATTAGTCTGTGGTAGCTTATTAGGTAGCTGGTGGTGGTAGAAAAAATGATGCAACATGTTAACTGGGAAATCTTTTCTGCATGGTATATATGCAGGACCCATTAGTTTTACAGGCACATTTCACAAATTTCAATGTTATTTGTTCACAGCAACCTTTTGAAGGAGGAAAGTAGTATCATCTCTATTTTATACGTGGGGAGCAGGAGATCCAAAGTGGCCATGCCTGAGGTCTTGAAGGAAACACAACAATGACATAATGAATTGAACTGGGGTTTTCTGAGTCTTGATCTAATGCCTTACGAAGGGGTCATTCAGACAATGACAGAACAGCTTGAATGTTTGTTGAAAGACCTCAAGAAGTTTGTACAATGTGAAGAAATGGAGGCATGTGTAGCATAGAATACATATTTTTTTTTTAAAGCAGCATTGATTCCTTAACTACTGCAGTATGTAGCAGGAATGTATAATGTCCGACTTGGCCACAGAGGTCAGAACACAATAATCACTGATCTGGTGTGTATTTAACCTGCACTGATTGGGTTCACACTAGCTGCAATGAAATGCAGATGGGAATCTCACTGCAATGTAGACAAACTTCCTCAGCTACTGACTTCAGCACGGATTGGATTTTGCTCCTTTGCCCTTTCTTCTCCTTGACATTCTGCAAGAGCAGCATTTTTGTGGTGTTTGGTTAGAAAATGCTGGAAGGGCAGTAAATCTCGCTCCCATTTTGAAGGCATTATAATTCTTGGGTGAAATATATGTTTGAAAAGTATGTGTGTTACTTTTGTTAAAATGAAGATACTGTGGGGCCTCCCTCCAAGCCAGTGCTAAAATCAGTAGTTAAATGCATTTAACTGAAAAATAACTTGACTTCCAACTCAGTGTTCTCCCCTGCTCAAGCTTTTTATTTATCAAAGAATTTAAGAAATTTTTAGGGGTTTCAGTAAGTGGGCTGAGTAAGACTGTTCACATCTGAGCATGTCATTAAGTGCTTTGTAAAGCAGGGCTGCTGAATGTGCTGCTGCTGTAATTCTTGTTAGCTTCTGGCTACCCAAACAGTTCCTTTAAAGTTTGAATTTGTTAACCAAGAGCTTACATGTAGTATGTGTTGGCCAACACACTTCTGTTGTTCACCATTGTTCTTCATCCAAACTAATAGACTCAAGTTCAGAGAGAGTATGTGAAGCTAAATGAGGTGTGTGTCTCAGTGATGGCAGCTTAAGATAATAGAGCAGCTTTTAGGTACCCACAGATGGGCCAAATTAATTATTGGGGTGCTTTTAAAAAGCTTTTTAACTGAGTGAAATGCTGTGAAAAGTTTTATTATCTGGCTGACTGCACTGACTTCTGAAGGTGTTCCTGGGCATGCTGTAGGAAACACTGAAATAATTGCTGCTTAGCTGTTGCTGTTGAGACAAATGCATTCAAACACAAAGCAAATATAAGGTTAAGTAAGGAATCCTCAAACTTTTTAAAGTATTTTAAAGGAATATTTTAAGTATATTTAAGAATAGAAGTAGAATTGACCAGAAGTTAAACTTCCTTGTACTTAATTTAGTTTTTTTTTTTTAAAAAAAAATAAACTGCTGTTACAAACAGAATATAAGGGTGTTTGATTTGCATTGCTTTAACCCTACATGAAGTTCACACGCTGGACTCCAAAAGCTCTGGTGGCTTAAATAAAGTGGTTTTTAAGATGTATTAGCTTATGTTTGCAAAGGAAGAAGATGGAAATATGTTCCTTATCTGCAAAACCTTGATGTTTATTTAGAAGGGAAGTAAAACTGGGTTGATGGTAATAAGATGAAAATTGTAATTAAAGACTGTATATAAACAGGCTGAAAACCTGAAACTGAGCAGCAGTAGTATTCTCCTGAGTGCCTTGCCATGAGCATATTTATGAATGTCTGGATGTGTTGAGGACTAAAGACCATAAACGACACTATGTAGGTTGTATTACTATAAAAATTCTGGTGCAATATTAGGAAAGCTACAGTTGCCTTTGGGGATGAAGGGACAAGCCAATGCCCTGCCCTCTGGTTCCAGGTTTCCCCAGCCTGGCAGTGAGCTTGCCCAAGGGACCTGCGCTGAGCCTTGCTGGGCTGGCAGCTGTGCGGCGGCTGTGCAGCATCCGCATGGTGGCAGGCGTTGGTTGCGGTGCTGGCAGTGTGGGGCTGTGGGCAGGGGGTGGGGGACCGATGCAGGGCTGGTGCCTAAGCTGTGCATGTTGCATCACGGGTTTATGGTCTTGGAAAGGCACACACAGTGAGATTGTAAGCCCAGTGAGGGACAGCTTTCTTACCTTGCTTAGAAACATGCTCACAAGCAAAATTTACAACCCTCAGACCTTTTTTTCCCCTTATTTGCTTCAAGAAAAACAGATTAACAGAGAAGGATGTTCAGTGAAAATACGTTCAAGGCTTTGCAATTGCTAGTCACACAGTTTTGCTTTAACATTCGGGGGACTTTCAGCATGCTTGCAATGTGAATGTACAGGTACCTCAATATGCTAAATGGTTTTTTTTATACACTCAGTTCTCTTAAGTACAAAGTATTTATACGGTTTTCACAAGTATATTAAGTTTTGTTAGAATTGGGCCAAGGAATAAATTTTCCATTTATTATGCCCCCAGACAGAGCAGTTGTCAGAGCTTAACTTTTCTTCTCTCCACTTGCTGTGGCAGTAAATAGTAAAGGCTTTCTTTTAAAGATGAGTCTGTAAACTGCAGCGTTAGCATTACAATGATTTATGTAGAAAATTGCTTTAGCACTGTCAGAGGCCTTCAGAGAATAATGTGGCAGTCTTTCATATTTTAAAAAACCCCAGAAAAATCCAAGAAACAGACTACAGCAAGATGTCTGAAACCTGGTTACCAGAAAGCTGTTTCTCCCTGCTGGGTGGTTCCCAGGTCTGGTGGAAATACGAGTACATCTCCCCCAGAGGCCGTGAGGTTTGGGGGCAAATGGTGTGGGTTTTTGACATCTGCTCAGACTTCAAATTCTTCTGGATTAGTTTACCATTTCTCTGAAAGGTGTTAAAATGACATTCGAAGGGTTTTGGATAGCCAAGACTAACTATATTTAACTAAAGCTATAGTGATTTACAGAGACGGAAAGAAATAACTTGTGTTTTGGCTGCTGAAACCTTACACAGCTCATCTGTTGAATCTTGAGACAGTGTTCAAAAACTGGATCTTACCTTTGGGGTCCATTTTTTTTAATTGCTTATTATTCCATTGCCTCTAAGTAATAAGATATGAAGAGGTTTCTCTTAGCATTCAAACAGTACAATTAAGTCTGTTTCAAGATTGTATTTTTTTTGTCTTGACCCTTTCAGTAACATGACCTGAAATCCTTTCTTCAAAGGTGAGCTTAAAAGAAAACCCATCCTTTAGGAGTATGTTTTCCCTGTATTCATTGAACTATTCTGGGTTTTTTGTTCCCCTTTTTACTTTGGACTACAATTACTTGTGCATATAAATTCTCAGATCCAGACTTTAACAAGATACCTTTTAGTTCTGTGTCTACTATAACAAGCCCCTTTTTTCCTTTTTTTTTTTTTTTTTTTTACGCCCTGGGCTGGCTAGGATTAGATGAGCCATTTTATTAAGTTTGTGACCAGCAGTGCTTCTATCTTGCTGGTAAAGATAAATGTAAGTGGGTTTATCCTTCACAGGATTATGTTTTAGAGTACAGTAGATGCTGCTCCTTGAAGATGAGAAATGAGGAGGGCTGGATTTTTCTTATGGTCTGTTAAATCGATCATTTGTTAAATGGACTCTTATTTACAAGTGGCAGCTCAAAACTGTGGATAGATCAGTCTTATTTGGACTGTTCCCACAATTGGAAGGAAGAGAGAAATACTTGCATAAAGAGACTTGAACTGTAGAGTAGCCAAGGAAACTTGAAGTGTAATACCCTGAACCTACTTGAAGTTTGTGCCTCTCCTGTAGTTCTCTTACCTTACTTCATCTGAGGTTTTGGCCTGTAGACCAGAGGCTGGCTGGGGCTGAAATGGGATTTTGTTTAATTAGAGCTGAGTAAAGTACAGAGCCTTTCCCTTTTTCTTCTTTTTCCTCTGGAGTGCAGAACTGATAACATTTCCTAGTACATAATTGTGGTCTGGATCCCTTGAGCAGAAGCTAAATGTGACTCGTAACCAGCAGAAGGGTTATATGGATGTCAGTTCAGATCTCTGAATTCAGAGTTCAGAGACACTCTCAACCCTGTAATGGTAGCCCTCCAAGTCCCCAGGACAGGCTGCTAGTACCAAAAGGGACTCTGAAACCAAAAAAAGAGCATGTCTGCTCATATCTCTAGTCTCAACTAGAAAAATGAACCTTCTGGTGACTGTGGTGACACTGCAGAGAGAGAAGTCTGTTCTTCCATCAACATAAGCTTTTACTTTTAGGGGTAAAACTTAAATAACTTGAAATTGGGAAGTTAATGAATGGAAGTTGCATGGCCACCAGTGGGACCTCATTTTTTTTTTTTCCTAGTAATGTCAGACTATTTGGTAGTCGGAAACTCTTTTCCTCATTAAGCTCTCTTAGTACTTCAAACCTGTCTCCATGTGCAGGTAATTAGATGAGGTTTTTTTAGTTTGATTTAAACTTTGTGAATTTTTATAAATGGTCTATTAAAAGTATTGAACAGTCTTTTGATGAATTTGGAAGTTGGCTTTTAAAGCAAATGTATTAAACAATGATTGCTCTTCATGTTTTTTCTTTTTTTATATATATCTTGAAAGAAACTCTGTGTAGTTTACGTAAGCAGTTTCCATTTCATGGCAAATGGTGTGTAGCAGTCACTGGCTGCAGTGTGGGGCAGTCCAGCATTGGAGCAGGCTTCCCAAAGAGGTTGTGCAAGCTCCATCCTCAGAGATATTCAAGAACTGGCTGGAGAAAGCCCTGTGCAACCTGGTTTTACCAAAGAGCTGCCCCCGCTCTGAGCAGGATATTGGACTAGAAACCTCCCAAGTCCTGGGGACTGTACTCTTGTGATAAACGTACTTGATCAGCTCGTTAGAAGCTTGAGGTTCTGTCCCTGACTTTCTGCCAAGAGTCCTCCTCTGGCCTTAGGTTTTAAGGAGAAGCAACGTCCTTATGTGGATTTGCCACGTATAGTGCAAAGTGAAATTCACTTCCTACATAATTTGGGATCCCCAACTTAAAAATGGGGGTTAATTAAAACATGGTTGTATTTATTAGAATGAGACTGGGACTTTTTGAAGGGAAGCTTTGTAAAAGTGCAGAAATTAAAAACGGGTGCTGTAGTGTCAAGAATGTCCTCTGAGAGATTAATATTTAGGGTAGGAGGATGGTAGCATGTGGAAGTTGTGTTGCATCATTGCATCCACTGCTTCTTGATTGATCAGGACAAAAATCTTTTCTGGGAGGCTGCAGGTAGCTGCCCTTCTGTCCCTCCTGATGTTCATGTAATAATGGCCATCATCAGGCAGTAATGCTATGGCTTGGCCTCAGGAACTGGACTTGAAAGCCATGAAAGCTCTGGTTTCACAGCATCTTGTATGCAGAACTTCCATGCCAACAGTGTTGGTAAAACGCAAAGACAGATTTCGCTTAATTCCCCCGCCGCCCCCTGATTTTATAGCTTTCTTTCAATGTTGAATGTTGATACAGTGAATTTTTGTGTCTGCTTGAAGAAACAATCCTATTACTAATAGAACATGAATTTCTGTAGCTTATTACAGTGTTCTTTTAATTCTATAGCCATTTTTGTTGGAAATGCCTGAATTTGCTAGGAGGTAATCATCTGAAAAGCATTAGCGTGCCTTTGGATTTTTTGTTTGTTCCTTCCTTGCTAACTAGAGGAGTTAGTCTGTTAAATGGTAGGTAGTTGAAAAAAAAAAATATATTGAGATGGTATGTTAAGGCATGCAAAGATGTATGGTGTGGACTTAAACAGTTCTGAGAAAAAACCTTACAAGCAGCTCAGCCTGGAGAAGAGGCTTGAGTTAATGGTTATTAATATTGTCTGGATTAATAAATACAGACTCTAAGACAGAAGTGTTTGGGATTTATATGCTGCATAGGTGCTTTGTAGAATAAGTTATGAAGTGACACTTGTGTTCTTACAGGATTATATACAAGTGTGTGTATACATTTGCACAAATGTATGTGGAAGTCAGATCAAGTTTCTCTATATGAGACTGTGTGAAATTAAGGATATTCATAAGTACCTTTATTTTTTCTAAACAATAGTTTAAGGGTAGCATACAAAATACTGACCAAAAAAGATTCAAAAAGCCATCGAAGCGATCTCCTAAAACAGATTTGGCAGTTGGATGAAAAATGCTTCAAATGGCGTTTTAACCTCATTCCACCACTGCCGGGCAGCAGGACCATCGGACTTAATTGCCGCGGCCTATTCTTTGGCTCCTCGAGACGGCTCATCTGCAGCAGATGGACTTGATATTTAGGAAGAAGGCTGGTGCCCTGACTAGCGGTGCCTGTTGGATTGAGCTGAGGTGTCTGAAGAGGTTACTGTCTCCAGCTGTCCCTTCTGATGCTGTGCTGCAGGGTATCTGGCAGAATAGCTAATGGTGGTGTTGGGTGAATTTGAAGGCTTGGGTTAATATGGCAGAATGTGTACTGGGGCACTGCGCTGGGCAGTGATTTGTTCTGTGAGAAATGGGACCTCTGGCAACATGGTCAGGTGGAGACAGAAATGTCTTCGGCTGCTGCAGCTAAATCATGGAGAAATCATAGAATCATGAATTGGAGCCTATCAATGGACTGCATTGTTTACAGTCCCCGTATTGATGGAGGTTTTCTGCACTGAGCTCTTTCAGATATATTTGTTCCCCTGCGTCTTCGGCTCTGTCAGCAGCTGCCACGCTCAGTTTTGAAGAAGCAAAATCCTTGTTGGTGTAGTAATAAATGTGGTGGCTTGAAAACAAGCTTGCAAACTTTTGAATGGCCTTATTTAGAAGGTACTTCAATGTCTATCACAACTGATTGAGTTCCTTCCTACTTAATGGCACAATCCTGATAAGATGGTACTGCTATGCTGACAACCTTGCAACTCATTGTGGAGCAGGGTTTCCTCCCTCAAACCTGCTCCTTATACAGCTTGGGCAGAGGCTGCCACCTTCCTTTCTGGAAATGTTTCCCAAGCCTGAATGCAGAAAGAAGGCAGCTGAGTATGTTTGGAGACTTAAAACCTCTTCCACCTTAGTATTTTGTAATGTTGCGGCTGTGCTGCTGCTACTGTCAGAGCTGTTAGTAACCTACTGTGTATCAGCCCAGCTGGGAGAAATGGCAGATCCTGGTTTTCAAATATAGATAGGTTACCCGAACTATTGCAGCAGGCAGACTGACAATTTGGCTCGAATTTTACATACTGTCATAAGAAACATTCTGCATTTAACTGTTGGCATTTTTAGTTAACGTTTCCCTACTCTAGCTTACTTATAATGGTGTTTGTGGAAAAACTGAATCTAATCCTCATTAACTTGCATGGTAGTTGTTTGCAACAGCTTTGGCTCATTGTACTTCTGTGTATCTGGCATATAAACCCTGGCATTGTCATCTCTTCAGCATGCAGAAGAGCATCGCCTAGCAGTAAAGTGGCTTTTTATCAATACGCTTTATGTTCAGTTGCTTGCAAAATTCAGTAGTTCCCTATAGGTTTTCTCATCATTAGTGCTAATTAAGCCAGGTTCCCCTGAATACATGTATGAAAAAAAAAAAAAGACCCACATATGCAGTTGAACAGGATGTCTCTAGCTATAGAGTCTTATAGACAAGGCTGGAAGTCTGCTATGGCTTCCTGGGAGATTTTGGGTTGTATTTAGAGGAGATTAGGTTCAGGGTCACTTCCCCTTGCTTCCCCCCCAAAGTAGAGGGGATCCTGGTTCTGAAAGTTTAGCTGTTGCAGGAAGCATAATTAATCTCTCGTAGCATAGTATATTCTCTCATTGGGTTTAAAAGAATGACTCTGTTTAATATAGCGATGACAAGCATGAAAGTAACTCTGTTGGGTTTGATTTCAGAGCTGTGAGATAGAACTAAGCCCACCAAACCTCCTCGATTCAGATTTAATATTCTCCTTTAAACAAGCTCTTTATGGAATGAGAGTATTGCCAAGTGGTCTCTGTTAGAACTGATGGCATTTCATTACACTTAAAAGGATTTTTGTCAGCATGAAGTGGGCCTGGAACTAGGTCTAATGACATTACTTTGTCAACGTGTTACCTTTTTATGCCTTTCTTCAAATGGAGCAAAATAAAACTCCAGGCTACTGTGGCTGCAAGAAAGAAGCTGAAAGTGTGACTGCAGCGTGACTGGTACAATAATGTCTTCCGAAGGGAACCTGGAGCTGAGGACTGTCCTTCTGCGCAGTGCAGGCTTTGAACTGTTATAACACCCTTCCCTGTCTGTTTCCCAGCTGGGGGCGGGGTGGGGGGAGATAATCAGCACACAGAGCTGACTTTCTAGTGTTGTCTTTTTATGCTTCAAGTAGAGGTTTGCTTAGGAGGAATGTATTCCCATCAGATGTTTGAAGCCTGGAGGAGGTGTGATGGCAGGGGAGGGTACCCAAGGTGCATTCAACAGCAGCTGGTGCTGCTGAACCTGGAGCTGGAATATCACAAACAACTCCAAGGAATGATCAAACTGAAATAGCTTGGGGTCCTCTGTCCCACGGTTTTCATTAGACTTCCATTAGACTTGAATCTGATCCATTGAGAGGCCATAATTATAGTAGCCAAGACAACTTTCCCTTGATTAGAGGATAAATCTGGTAATTTTCTGGTAATCTGGGGGTCACATCTAACCCAAATTAATGTGATTCTTAGGGATGAAGGTGTTTGCTCTCTGACAGGATAAATTTAAGTGGAGTCTCATTTACACAATTAATTTATCTATCCCTATAGCACTCTAGAGGGTTGAAGTGTGTGTCTTCAAGTGGTCCTTCCTGAGTAGAGATTGCAATAACCTGTCTGGGATTGTGGTATGCTTGCTCAGTTTATATTTGGGAAAACAATTAGCAGCACAGGGGTTTGAATCAGGGAATATGTTCAGCCAGTGGTGGTCTATCCTTGTCCCTGTAGCACAGGTTAAGGACTTCAGAATAGCCACAGTGACCTTATTTAGATGGTGCTTTGGAGTAAGGAGTAACTAATGCAACTGTTGCCTTATTAAAAACAAACAAAAACCCCAACATTTTTCATTTCAGCCACTCACAGCTTTAGCAAAACAGTCTTTTGATACTGAAAATTCATACACTTTGTCTCAGTAGCCTTTGTTTTTATATGTGACAAAAATATAGACTTTGAGCTGATGGAGCACAAAATCTGAGCAGTGTAATAGCAGCTTCCTATGCCTGAATATAGCTTTGTTTTTAAAAACTACAAATTAGTATGCTGGTGCATGCTTAGTGACACTAATTACTTTGCCTTAAAATATCAGTCTGCTGTAAAAACAGTCTCTTGGGTATGTGATATTAATACCAATTTCTGTATTGGTCCCAGGTGCTGAACAGTCTGCAGTGGTGGTCATGGTGTTGGATTGTAACCTAAACTTCTAATCTTTGACTTTGATGCCTCAAAATGGGCACTGGAAATAGGCAACCAGGCTATAAGATGGTGGGACTTGGGATTGTTAGAGTGACAGGATATCCCTCGGAGGCCAGGGAGTGGAAGCATGAGGAAATGTAAGTGAAGAACAAAAGCTGCTGTTATCTTTCCTTCCTCCCACCAATTAAGTCCCCCAAAACTGAAAACAATATATCCATATTGCAATTAAATATGGGGCCATGGCAAGATAGGAGTTGGGGTTAGAGATACAGAAATAGAAACAGCACCGTATTAGGTAGAAGTAGAATTTAAAGGGTTTGGTATATTCAGGGAGGAAAAGACATGTATAGTCCCATGAGAGGGACTGAGTCATCTACTTTGTGGAAATGGCAACTCCTGTGGTCACAGATCTCGTTACTGAGTCACAGCTGAGGCATTTATGGTTATAGTAGCAATTGTAGAGTGTGTGTATGGAAAGGGGAGAGGAGCAGCTGGCTGCAGACCTTTAACTGTAACTAGTGATCGCTGGGCTAGGTGCGCCTCCAGTCTGACCCCCAGGGCATTTCAAACTGCAATTTCAAGTACAGTGTGAGCTGCCCCAAGGGTTGGTTTGGAGAGCACCTAGCCCCATGCTGTCCCTACAGAAGACCACAGAGCATGCCAACCTGGTCACTGCCTGTAGAGTTGTTGTCTTGCTGCCTCCCTGCGTCCACAATCATTACATTGGGGATACTAAAGGGTATATCTGTATTTATTTCTGTTAATACCTGGTATGGACCAGTTGTTCGTTGCTTACTGTTGTCAGATTCGCTCTGCCACCATCATGTCTTGCAGGAGTAAGTACCTGGAATATGTGTGTGTAGTTTTTAAAGTGGGACTGGGCGGGGGGAAAACCCTCATCTGTCCCAAATCAATCTTCTGGTGAATGCCTCCTAGTTCTAGTGGGGAGTGACTTGCTGAACACCAGTCTTGCTGTTGCCTTGTTCATAACCCTTATAAGGCAGCTGCTCCATTCCTTTAATCACTTTAGTTGCCCATCTGTATGTGTTTTCTAACTCCAGTGCGTCCTCCTGGGGTGTGGAGAACAACTGCACGCACCATCAGGATGCAAATGTAGCAAGGCTTTGTACACTGGCAGAACTGGTAAATACCCATGCTTTACTGTTTCCCCACTGGTCTACCCCCAACACCAAGCCAAGCTTCCAGACATGTTTCAGAAGCAATTTATTTTGTAATTCCATTTGTTAGCTACAAGTGCTCTCCAAGGTCGTAGGTTTTAGCATAAAATAAAGCAATTGATTTATAATCTCACAGATTGAGAATAAAGATAAGCAGCAGAGCAACCAGAACCCTTGAGAATGTGTTTGCTCTCTAGCAACTCTTAGTGGTATTTCCACAGGACACTGGTGATTAACTTCTTAGGAAGAAGAAAACAGTGACTTGGGAACTGGAGATGTCTCTCTCCTATTTTGCCTAGAACAAACCGATCAGTTCCTTTCAATTTGATTTTTAAAAGTAAATTCTGTTGCACATTTATAAATCTTTTTCAAATATCCAGGAGTTCTTGTGTCCCCAAAAGATTCCTTATAAAAATTCAGCTAGTCTTTGTTGGTCAGAAATGTGGAATTTAAAAGTAGGTTAAAAAAAACCAATTGCTAATTTTTTCTAACGTGCACATCTTTGAGGAGCAAGGACCACTGCTAGTCCAAATGGGAACTTCACTGGATGTTCAAATGATCTAAAATACAGCTTACCTCCAGTGCTTCCTTAAAAAAAAAAATGAAAATAATATCTGAACTGATCTCCCATCTCTAGAGGAGGTTGCTTCATGCTAGGACTGAGGTAGGTTTGTAGCACACAGACAGTTGGTGCTCCATCTGCCCTCTGAGATGGTGAAAATGATCATTGTCAGTCCCATGTTAAGTCTACTTAAAATTATGCCACCAAAACACATTGCTCTTAGTTTAGCAGGATGTTAATAGCCATTGCACGACATTTTGTGTTGCTTTGGCTCACTGGTGGCTCTGTGCCTCTCACCACATGTGAAACGGATGCTGTTGTCCAGCTGGCTTATTTCTTGACTCAGTGGCCTTTGTGACAAAAAGGATAAAGTGTTTCCTATTACTCTATTGCATGTTATCATTGTGCTAATGGCTAGTTTACTTTTACTGTAGAAATGTGTCACCTGCAAACCAGAACGTTGCTGTTCTTCAGAGCTGGCCCTGTTGTTATTTTTGACAAAAAAACCCCCCTAAGTTCTCTTGTGAATTTTCATACAGATAAGCTTGTGCATAAGCAAGTGCTTACACTGAAACAAAGACTTCAAGCAGTAAGTGACAGGAATACCATCGAGCTAGTTAAATGCAAGTAAGCCTTGCTTAATACTATATCTATTTAGAAGACTTGTAGGAAAAAGCACGAAAATAACTGTTGCTATGCAAGTGAGCTGTTTGTCCTAATCCTGATTAGTCCAGGGGGAAGCAGAGCTTTACAGATATTAGGAATAGTTTTATATCGTATATAATCCACTTATTGTTCATATTTTTCTTTGTAAATCGCTTACTAAAAGCTGACTGGCAGAAAGTGAGAACACTTGTTGTGCCAGGACTGTGCATAGATGATGGAGGCCAAGGTGCAAGCGTGTGTTAGGCTTGCTGTGTTGGATTTGCCTGCCTCTCTCACAGCCAACGAACATCTGTACAGGTGATGGTTTATTTCTGCATCCATTTTCTCCCTGCACTGTCTTCGGTGCTGTTTGAAGGTCACTGGTCTGACAATCAATTTCACTGGTTGATGCTTTTTATTAATTTTTTTTAATGGTGTGTTAACTTTTATAGATGTACTGAAATACTCATTTGTTATGTCTACAGCATGTCTCTATTTAAAAAAAAAAAAATTGAATTAATGCTAGAGAAGCAAACCCACCCCAGGTGAGAGAGGTTCTATTCTGTTCTAATAACTTGGCTTTTTACCAGACATGGTAATACATTATTTTTTTTCCTTCAGCAGCAGAAGGCTAAGGGTATAAATTGAATCCAAGTAGATGAATCGCTGCCAGCAGTTTAGTTGTGCTTTACCTGAATCCACAGGGCAGCAAGCAGGAGCTGAGACACGGGTTCAATTAAGATTGTGGTTCAATTAAATCCATTGTATTGTTATAGAGGCTTTTGATGATAAAATTCTTCCTTAGAATAGGGTGAGCTGACAAGACAGGCCTGAATGGTGCTTTTGTCCTGTTGGTATAAAAAGTGATTAGACTAGGGTAGATCTGGGGCTGGGGGAGAGCAGTGTGGCTGCTTAGATGACTTCTTCCCCTTTCCTGATTTATTTAAATAGATGCATGCTTGCTTGCTTTATTCCCCAGCCGTAAGCATGTTCCTTTTCTTTGCCTTTTGGAGGCTCGCAATTTTGCAGGTTTGACCAGACTAGCTCGTTTCTCCTCTAGCAAGCAAGCAGTCATGAGTGCAACTATCTCCTGCCACTGCCTCACAGAAGTTTGGGTGCCTGAGTTAAAAGGCCAAGTTGCAAGCTGAAACAATGAAACATTGAATTATTTTATACTGCCAGACTGCATATCAACAATCCTTTCTCTCCATAGTTTAAAAATAACTTGATTATATCTCCTTTACAAGGACTTGAAAATTGTCAGCATTTAAATTTATCTTCCCTTGAAAGCATTGCAGTATCTTCAACTTCTCAGCTATGTTGAGGGGTAGAAAACTCTAGCTCTTACAGCTATGGGGGCAGCCTAAAGAGCCCTCTCTCTTCTTGTAATTGGTTTAATGCTTTCTAATTGTAGAAGGGTACCTTAAATACCCCTGCTCTCAGGATTTTTCAAGCTATATGAATGTGAAACCTGATCAGTGTAAACTCAGTTTGCTTTGCTGCCATTCAGAACTTGCTGCCTTGTTCACAAGTGCTGTGGCTTTTAAAAAAAAATCATGCTAGGGACAGCAGAGATTGAAATGAATTACTGAGTGGAAGAACCCCAAAAGAGACCTCTAAGTGGTAGATTGCTTGCTTAGTCAAGAGATTTGAGGAGATCTGGTTACTGACCATACCAGCCTGGAGACCTGGGGCAAATGCTACCCCCAAGCCCTTTCTGGGAGGAGTAGCAAACTTTTTGTCTCGCTGAGGTTGATGGTCCTGAAAGGAGGTAGGTGTATGTGCACATTCACCCTGCCCTGCCTGCAGTGACATGAGCTGCAGGCAGGAGGTCCTTCTAGGAAGCAGGTTTACTTCCCTGGCTACTAGGTGTCTCAGATTTCTCTCGAGCCCTTCCAAGCTGCAAAGGTAGCAATGACATTAGCTGTTTATAACCTGCTGCCTGCCTTTCTCTCGATGTATTTCATGTACAACCTCAGGCTTTTCTCATTTGCAGCTTAACTTTGTTATAAAGTGACTGCTTTTACTTCCAGCTTCATTGATATCTATTACAAACTTGCCCTGCAGTTCAAGAAAAAAGGTGCCTCGGTTTCCACAAGCAACTCTAAGTGGAAGTCATAGCATGCATGGTGTTTTTACAGTACTGATGATATATGTTTTGACCCTCTGTTGTTACTCAGGGGATTTAGAAGGGTTTTTTTTCCCCACAAATACTGGTTTGCTCTGCATTAACACTTAAAGTTCACCAAGCTGCTGTATATAGGAGGTAAGGGATGCAGCAATGCAGGTGAGAGAAATCAATGGGCAGTCATCCCATAGCATGTTGATCGTAGAGCGTACAGCTGAATGTTAAGCACGTTTCCAGGGTGAGCTGTCAACTTTGTTTGGGTATTGTGCAATGTAGATGGTGTAGCTGAACTGGAAAACCTCTAGAGCATCTGAATAAAGATCCTGGCTGTGGGAGGGAGATTGTGCTACCACAAAAAGTCCATTTCAGTAAATGGAGATGTGGGTGTGTTTGGAGGAGATTAGAAAATGGTGCCTGAGAGCAAGAAGTCCACACCGTTGCTGTGTGTGCCAGACCTGACCAAGGTGTTCTGCACAGCGTATTTGCTAACTGCAATCTGTGATTCTCAGCTCTGCCATACCAAGACATTTAGGTGGTAAAATACCGTGCTGGTAAGTACATGTGTTGTGTTACACAGTTCTCAACCTATGCTTTTGTTCCTCAGTATTGAGTTCGACCGAGACTGTGACTACTTTGCCATTGCTGGGGTGACAAAGAAGATTAAAGTCTATGAGTATGGTACAGTCATTCAGGACGCGGTGGATATTCACTACCCTGAGAATGAAATGACCTGTAATTCCAAAATCAGGTAGGTGTTGACTTTGCATTTGAATTCAGAGGGCCTTTTCCACTTGCTTGTTTATGTGCAGTAGCTGTTTTGCTTTCTTTATCCATTGTGGGAATGGGAGGGGAAAGGAGGAAAGCAGGAGCAGGTGGAGAGCTTGCTTTGAACTCTGGGTGGGATCGGGTGGCACAAGCACTGTTACTTGTGTATGCTGGGCTCATCCAAGGTAATAGCAGGTCCACATATCTGGAGGAGAAAAGGACATAGGGTAGGGAACTGCTTTTGTGTTCCTTGCAAATGCTGTTGGATACCTACTCAATTAAAAGGAGAGTAAAAGCGGAGTAGTGGCTATGCTCCAGGTAAAGTCTTAGTTTGTCTCAAGGTAACTTCTGTGCCCAGTTCTTCATAATAGCCTCTTCTCTTCATCAACCATATCCTTTCCATTCTGCTGAGAGGCTGCTAGTCCTTAGGAAATGTGCCTCACTTGCACCTTCTGCCTATGAATTTGTCTGCCTGAAGTACTGTTCTGCTGGGCCTCATAATATCAAGCTCTTAAGAAAGGACCTTACTTGATTTTTGCTTCTGTGCTGCTATCATTACTGTCAATCTATTTTTCTTATCTTTTTAGATGACTTAAACCAAAGAAATAGAGGCCGCCATGTCAGAACTTCAATTGAAAGAATCCAGCTAACATAACTTAAAAATCCTTATTCAAAAATTCTCTTAAAGCTCAAAAGTAAATAATATAGGCAATCAAACCGATTCAGTATTATAATACAAGTCTCCAGCTTCTCTGAACTCATTTGTTTTTATTTGGTACTCTACATCTTAAAAACAGTAAAGCACCCACAAAAGTGTAAGTAATAAATTTATGTAACAGTACAGCTTCCATGAAAACAAAATGTTGTGCAACAAGATTAATAATGTTTGCAAGCCTACTTTATAGTGTAAAAGTCACACTTAGTTTTGTAGTTGACACATTTCTTAAGATAGATCAGTCACTCCTGTATCACTCATGCTGATTATTCCTGGGAATTGTGTAACGCTATTTTATGAAGGAAAAGATGTAAATGCAACTGACCCTGAGACTGGCTTTCAAGATGGGTAGAAACAGTCGGAGAGGGATTTGTATTGATAAGCCATACTGATTATAGAGCTTGTATTTTGCTGGATTTGTGAAACATTAAGCATTTTTGCCTGAGTCATAGCAGAGTTCACATTATTCAGCTTCCTTATTCTGGACAGAAGAGCAGAATAATAGGAGAACCATCTAGCAGTTGATTAATACTTTTTGCCTTAATTAGAAGGGGAAAGCAATGTGTGTTTAGTATTTCTTGGTCTGTCTGAGACAACTTCCAAACTTCCTACTTCAAATTTGACAGGGATCTACCCTGATGATCCTGCCAGGTGTTAGGAAGTTGTTTGTTCGCGCTTCTCTGGCAGCTGCTGGTGAGGAGAGCCACATTAGTGCCTTCAGTGATGTTACTCTTGTCAGCTTTGTGCTCCAGACAAGACACCACTTGCATTCAAGATTTCTTCTCTTTCTCAAATTTCATGCATATATACATTATGTATACATATGACGATGCTAAATGCGTTGTCCTCTGACACTGCCTCAGTGGAGGTGGACAGGGTCCTCTTCTTTCATTTCTTTGCCCTGGTTTCTCTCATTCCTCCGAAGAAATGCATTTTGTTTTTTCCCATTGGCACCTCCATATTATATCAGCCTTCCTTTGGCATGTGGGTGCTTTTGGTTTTGATAAATAAAGTTAGGCTGTCAGTCAAATGCATCTCTGCTATATCCATTAGCTGTGCTGCCAGTCACTGGTGCTGGGGCTTGCTGGCGCAGTGTTGAGCAGCATAATAACTTGCTATTCTGAAGTGGCATGGCTTGAGGCAGAAGTTATATATGAAGGCTGTAATTTCATTACGGAATATTGCAGTATGCTGAAAATTGTCCGTATTATAATAATAAAAAAAACCTAAACAAGTGGAGCCTGCTTTTTGTAAAAAGCCTTGGCTTAAAGCTGTTGATCTTAATTTGGGTGGAGGTGCAGCTTCTTTCAGAGGCCTACTCTAACTGCTAGTGCCCTTTCTGATATCAGACAGACGTATTTCTACTGCGGCACATGGGTAGTACCTCTCCTCCCAGCAGAGATGCGGGGGCCTGTGTGCAGATGGGATTTGGTGACACGTCTCTTCTGCTGAAGCTGGCGTGTGACACTGGCATGGCTCATAATGTCCCTTCCATCCTCACGTGGCAGCAGAACTGTCTGTCCGCAGGCGCTTTGGCTTTCCAAAGACATGTCATGGGAAGCTCACCCTGAATTGATCCTGGTTAACCTTGTTCAGAGTGATGATGCCGGAACATAAATCGTTAGCAGTTACATTGGTGACTCAGCTTTCAGAGGAGCAGCAGCTCTGATGGGCTTTTATAAAAGCAGACAGGTGACAGCATTTGTGAGGACTCATGTCTGGCCAAGAGCAAGTCTGCTGGCCTGGAGCAGCTGCAGGAAGGGAAGCCCTTGCCTGGGATGGGGCTGGCACCAGCCCAGCTCTGCTCTGCTGTGTGCCAGCTGGGTGCCTGCTGAAAGGTTGAGCTTCATGCCAGCAGTAATTGATTGTAGGCTTTTCTGGAGCAGAGCCCTGGTACCAGCTGTAGCTGAGTCTTTCTTCCTCTTTTCCAACCCCCTTTCTTACACCCACCTGCTTCTTAAATACATTCTTTTTTCATCATCTGATGAGCTTTCTCATCTCTATTTTTTAAGAATGGGGAGGAAGTCAGTATGTCGGGTTTCTGGTAAATGTGCATCGCATCGCATCCCCCGGGAACGACAGTGGCATAAGCTTCCAGGAAAAACACAAGATGACACATAAATCCTCATAAAAATCCCATTTACAGCTTCATAGCTTCAGTACAAGAAACAAATCCTGGCATTGTGTAGTAGCTATAAACAGCACCCTGTGAGCTAATTATGACTTGCTGTGTCCCTAGCTATGGCAGACAATAATCTGTGGCTCCCCCCACAGAGGAGAGATGGGAAAGGACAAGAAGAGGATGAATGACTAGCAGTGAGCCACAGCTCTTCCCTGATTTATTCAAGAGGCAGATCTGTTGTTTTGCCGTAGGTTGCAGGGGGGAGAAAAATAAGGAGATATAGCATTCAGGTAAAAGAAATTGGCTTTAGGCCTCGTTAATCTACAATAGGTGATGTGCGAGTGTGGTTAGGTAAACACACTTTTGAAATCCATGTTTAGTATTCTGCATGCTCACCACTGTGTTTGCAGCATCTCTACTTCAGTGATAGATGTTACCACAAACCTCCAAAATCAGCTGCATCTGTTCAGTCAACTGCAGTAAAAGAAAAGCATCAGTAGGCTTCTTTTTAGAAGGCTGCTAGTATTTTATTCTTTTCATTTTTTGGTGTCAATAAATCAAATGTGTGATTGCTCTATCCTAATAGCAGTTCATGGGCATATTGCTATCAGTTTTTAAAATGGTAGTCAGTTCTCACTATTAAGTTTAAATTAAGCAAAAACTTGCCGTATGGTGTTTTTCATCGTAGAACCTTTGCTATTTGGAGGGGTATGAGCTTTCTTTATGCTGAAAGACCTCATGAGTGGTTGTGTTGGATGCCCATATTTCCAACGCAGAAAATGTTTGACACTAAACAGGCTATAAGGAAATTAACCTTCAACTTTCATTAATTCCAGTTTTCAGAGTAACTGCTTCACTTTGCAATCAGATGAAGTTTGTCTTTAAAAGTATTTGTCTCTTAACCCTACTAGAGTTTTTCTTTGGATTGATTAGAAAAAAAGGTTTTTTTAAAACATTCATAATGGTAATGTAATTCTGTCCGTCTCTGAAGTATTTGGTTAGCGTTGTTATTCACGCGGATGTTTCTTCGAGTAATAGATTGCTCCCTTAAAAACATTTCAGTCCTAAAATTACTGGGCATTGGTTGACTCATGGTAATAGACTGGATCTGAAGCACTTGGCACTCAGAAGCAGGTCAGACCACAGCAGTCTGTGCCTTATTAAAAGCTTTAACTCCGTTTAACTCTCACTGCCAGAGGGGTGGTTGACACCGGGTAACTTGATCCTGGATTTGAAACATTTCAACCATAAAAGTACTGGCTCATGAAAGAAACATCAGCGTGACTGACAATGCTAACCAAGCTGGCCCACTTGTGTCTCCGAATAAAATGAAGGATACACATAAATCTTTATGGGGTCAGGATTTCTGTGTGTCCAGATCAGATGCCGAGGTTAGAGTGTTTCAGAGGTCGGTGATTAGCTTTCAACTAGAGTTTCTCCAGGCTAATCTCCTAGGAAGGAAAGCTATCACAACTTGTGGCCAGATAAACCTCTGGGGTGTAACTATCACCCTGTTTCTGGATTAAAGAACAAAGCAAAAACGGAAAAAAATACAGCTACTAGTATTTAAAATAAGATGGCCTCGCACAACTCCTTTTAATCCCGTGCTGAATTATGCATTATCTCAGCCGTAGGTAGCTATTTTTTGTATCGTATCTCATAGCCTCCACATTTCAGTTTCTCCCTGGATGTGACTGCAGGCCATCTAAAGGTGGTCTACAAAAGGTTATTTTTAAGTACTTGTGGGGTTTCGATGCTTAACCTGTTTGAGGACTGTGTGAGCTGCATTTTTGGTCCGTCTCACCTTTGCCCTTTCCTTTCCCCTTCTCCAGCTAGCTCACCCATGCATTTTTGAGTCTGTTACTCAATTTATTACCCATGATAACATCTCAAGGGAACCCAAAAAAGTAGATGTCTTTGAAATTTCAACAAAATTGCCTGTGTTGGCCATGGAAGACAGATCAGTGCTTCCCTTGAGAGGAGCATGGCAGTAGCTTCTCAACCCTTTGTAGGTCCCAGGGAAGCCACATGGAAGAGAAACATCATAATGCCCTACCTCCAGGACAGCCTTCTTTCAGGCCTGTGTCATCACAGATGCCAGAGAATACAACCAAAGGACAGTCAGCCCTTGGTAAAAAGCATGTTTACCTGGAGAGGGAGCTCCCCTCCACCGGACCCAACCCTGAATTGTGCTCTACAAAGGTTACTTTTGAGGATTTAAGTTACAAAGAAGCTCAGGTATTGCCATGTCAAGGAGAAAACTCTAGTTTCAGACTTTGTAAAGAGAGTTGGGTGATGAGGGGAGAATTAAGGTAGAGAGCTGGAACAGGATTGTTTTTGTCTTATTATGATCCTTTAATCATATTCCTTAAAAATGAAAGATTTATGGTATGTGACTTAAAAGGTGTTAATTGAACCACTTAGTGGCTGTAAATCCCTAAACATTCTTCACCTGTCAGTTCCTGTTTTCCCCTCTTAGTCTATCTACAAATGCTTTCCAAGTGAGTGTTAACCCCTTGTTAATACCATCAGACTTCAGTAGGACAGAATGCCTAGCTTGATCATTGCTGGTGCCAGACCTTATGGACATGCTTTTGGGCACAGAAGTCCTTCATTTTTCTCCACCTATATTGATTGATCCGATAAAATATTGCCTCTGCCTACAAACCTGATATTTCTTATATCCTTAGATCTATCGCATCTCAAGCAGCACTGTTAAACTCTGTCCTTTATATTTTTCTGCCTACTCAGTAATTCCTAATTTTCTTTTCTGGGGTGATTCCTCTTTTGACAAGATACAGTTACGTGATTATTATCTTCATAGTTCAGTTTGCAGTGCCCAGCTCTCTTCTGCTGGTCAGATGTGGATCTTGTGCTCCCCTAGCATAGAGCATCCATCCTCTAACCAGCCAGTGTGGCACCATCATGTCTACCTTACTCTAGGACCCTCTCCACCTGCTGATGCTGCCCAAGGTACTCTCAAAGCTATCTGGATAGAAAGTTGCCTTCTCTGAGATTTGGCCCGGGGCTGTATTCTTCCTGCTTTTGTGTGATGACTAAACTTACAGATTACTTTTTTTTTCTTAAGCTACTTGAAGCCCTGACTTGAGTGGACATAAGATGGCAGGGGGAACAGGTTTGAACTGATAAATTTCTAGTGTGGTGTCTACCCTTCTGCCACTGATTTGTGGACAGTCCTTGTTACCTCCAAGGGCTGAGGATGCTAACATTTTCTAATTAATGACATATTGTGGAAGAGGTGAAATCAGGGAAAGCATTGCCTGAGCTGTATCACCTCAACCATCCTCTTAGCAGCTGGTGGTTAAAGATGATGACTTATATTGGATAAATAAAACTTTTTAAGTTTCTGAATGCAAAGTTTTAAAACCAAGGGATGCTGTTATATGAAGGAAATGTGCAAGCGTATGAACAGACTATAGGTAGATAGAGGTGCACACAGGGAGTAATGTTGGACAGGTTGAAAACAGTGCCATCATTGTCATCATTCTGTGCTGGCCATTCTAAAGAAAGCTCCCAGTGATCCACTGGGGAAGGTGTGTCCTGAAGGTTTTCTCCAAGCATCGTGCAGTGGTGCAAGAGGCTTGCAGGAAGCTGCTGCTATTGGATGACTTTGTCTCATTTCTGTAAGTTACAGATTAACTTGTGCAGACAGAGGAAGTCAGAGCTGGAAGACTTTTGGATCACTCAGTGAAGTTTCCTGCTGATGCAAGCACCAATAGCATATTGTTCCTTTCATGTATTTCTTCAAATTTGTCTTAAAAACCAGTGGAGTTTCTTGCCTCCCATTATTTGGCTGCTCCAGAACCTCAAATAAGCTTGTTGATTCCATGCAGCTAAATAGCGGTGAGCTATGATTAGTAGTTGGTGTGCATAGTCCCTCTGTACTTATAAAATTCACACCCCAGTAAGTTAAGTTTGATCATACTCAGGAGCAGAACACCAGCGCTGCTTTAACAGTGTTTATATATTTTAACTATATTAAAAAAGGAAAAGGATTTTTTCCCTTCTGTGTGTAAATGCTGTATTCCTAAGGAAAACAGGCTGCATGTGTATAGTGGAACCAAGAATTTGCCAAGGTATAATACTCCTAAATCAGTATCCGTGTATCTACATCATATTTCAATGTGTAGCTGCACTGATCAAAGCAGTACTAAAAAGTTACAGAATCATGGACCTCTAGTTTATATTGTTGGTTAAAACTTGGCCCCAAGGCTGCCATAATCTAGTTAACTGTGTCAGAGCTGTTTGACCTGCATGAATTGGATCTGTCAGTTCAGCTTCTACTATGTGCATCACAGTTGATACCAACTGGCGTGCTTTTGTGCCAGATGGTCCAAAAATTGGTGAACAAGTATTACAAATTTTCTTACCTCTACCACATTTTTCAGGAGTCAGAGTGGAGGCATAGTGCCAGAACACTATGAATGTGACTTGGCAGTGTCACTGCTCTTGTTTTGTCTGCTGGTGGTTAGAGTTTCAGTGGAATTGCCATTTAGTTTTGCACAGCCACTTAATTCAGTTTAAAATGTAAACCCATGCGATACGTATTGCAGTTCTTTATCAGAAACATCTCCTAAACTGCCCATAGCAAACAAACTGCTGTTTCCTTCTGGATAGGAAGTGTGGGGGGGTCTTTCATCATTTACGGAAAGCTGGAAGTAGTTTCTCAGAAGTCAAACTCTCATTTGCACATAGGTACAGGTATAGAACATTACATATGTGCCAGGGAGAGGTTGATTTAACATCCATGCAGCTATGCGTTTTACATGTATAGCTTCTGTTAGGTAAGTAGTTATCTTTATGGTAATAATAATAGTAGTAGCTATTGGTAAGAGGCTAAGAAAGTCAAACCCTGACTTCTCTGTGAGAGTCTGTGTGGAATTCAAATAGCAAAACAATTGCAGTATTAGAGATGCATACATTAAAAAAAAAAAAAAAAAAAACCAAAAAAAAAAAACCACCAAAAAAAAAAACAACCCAAACCCAAGCCCTAGCACCTCATATTGAGGGAGGCAATGTCACTTAAGCCAATAAATCTTTTCTTTTAGCTTGTGGAGGAAGGTTTGTTATGCTTCTGGTAGGTTTTGATTTTGTCCTTTCCTGAGTGTTTCAGTGGGGTGGCTTGAGCAAAAGCTGTGTGCTTTGCAAAGACACTAATTGCCTGACTGTACTGCAAGAGTGATTTTTGTGTTGTATGGTATGATTTAATCTGACTGACTGGGGCTTTTTTCTTTTTAAGCTGTATCAGCTGGAGTAGTTACCACAAGAACCTGCTAGCCAGCAGCGACTATGAAGGCACCGTCATCCTTTGGGATGGATTCACAGGACAAAGATCCAAGGTCTACCAGGTAACATGCAATCAGTGAGCAACACTTTCCCACACCATGGATCATGTCAGGCGAATAGTATTCCGTCTGAGATTCTGCTTCTACTGCAGCAATAGGCTTTTATGTTCCACAGGGTGAAATGGATGCTCCTCCTGTTTGGTAAATGTGTCTCATCTGCACAGCTTTATTGAGCTGTAGCCCTCCAAGGGAGGCAGCTATATCTTCTTGTCACAGTCATGAGGCAGTTGACGTTTTCTTGCTGCTGCTTTTGGGTAGGGAGTCTGCACAGGGAGAAATGAGTTGGAAGTTGTTTGTCTCGCCTTTCTTTAGAAACCTCTGTCTCTCCATACTTATTCCACTTCAGTCTTTGTCAAAAGCCTTTTGTAAAATCCTGCAGTGATTGCTGCTGCAGGTACTTGTAAAGCAGAAGCGTAAAATGCAGACTTAAGTGGAGAGGCTGGGAGAATGGAGTGGTAGGCAGAACCCTTCGCAGTATAGTCCTGCACTTGGCAGAGCAGCATACGCTTGCAAGTGGGCTGAGCTCAACAGCGAGACCTGCTTCAGGAGAACTTTCTGGCATTTTGTCTTTTCATGCAATTTGAACATTGTGTTTCTATATAATGGATTCTGAGAGACTTGTGATTGGAACAAGGAGGTTGGAAAAGAAGATGGTCTGTTTGGGGAGAGACTGGAAGTGCTGCAGGCTGTTGTGTAGGTTGCATAGTGCATTGAAACTGGTCAGTGATAACAAATGAACTGCAGACTAGTCTTCAGTTCCCCATTCTTGACAGTTCAACTTAAGTTTTAATTCCTATTTAAGCCTTTGTTTACTTTTTCATTGTGTTTTGGCCATTTTATAATGCTTGTTTTCATTAATCCTTTGCATATCTCAATTAAAAAGAAATTATACTGGACAAAATAAATCTTGTCTGTTTTCCTCTCAAATATATTTTGCATTTCTTTATGAGGCTGAATAATGAACCTAGAGAGGACCAGGTGTTGCTTATGTTAAAACAAACTCATTTTGCTTCCTATCAGATTACTTGAATTTTTTATTTGGATTTGCATAGAGGCATGCATACTGATATTTGCTTCGCATGTATTAGAAATCCTTTAGTGACTTTTGTCCTAGCAAGCTTTTCATGTCATCGTCTTGGAAGGCTTTAAACAATGGGCATGACTAAATTTCGGGTTTCATTCAATGCAGCATTTTGCTTCCATGTGGGATGTGCCAGCGTAGCAAATACAACTCTTTGTGTTTTGGGGAAGAGTGTGCAGCCTTGTAAGAATATAAGAATGTTTGAGTGGAAAATCACAGGATTAGACACCAGAAGCTTTGTTTAATAACTCAATAGGAAGGTGAGGATTTCCTGGACTTTCAGAGAGGAGGTGTTTGAAATGGCTTTGATCAGGCATCTTAGTGGTATTGGGAGATACAAGTGTAATCTACTAGAATAAGAAGCAGCACACGGTGGA
>WAAD01043233.1:240400-314816 GCA_013389945.1 Fregata magnificens | reverse complement strand
ACAGGAGCTATGATTCTTATGTAAGTAGGAAAGGGTGAATTTCTGCTATTGGAGGAGAAAAGGTTATTTAATTTTCTGAGGGCAAAATGATGCTATCAAAGTGCTAGGATAGGGCTGGAGCTAGTGCACTTAGCTAATGACTTACAGCTGTGTCTCAACCAAACATCCCTGTCTGTTCTGGATTGGGAGTGTAGTTTAATGGCCATGGTAAAGTTAGCAGATGAGATGGAGCAAAATATTTTGTGATGCCGTCTGGGCAGAATTAAGTCTCCACTGGGGTAGAGACCTGTTTTGGAGTGATCAAGCATTTGTTCTCTGTTCTGGGGTTGTTTCTGAAGCTCTCTGAAGCTCAAGCAGATATTAGCAGTACTGACAAATTCAACTGAAGAAAGAGTTCTGGTTTTATGTCCTTTCTGTAATCTGTAGTCCCTTCACTATTCCCAGCTCAAAATGGAGAGGTGGAGTGGAACAGGAGCTCCTAATTGCTCTGAGCTGTAGCAAGAGGTTACTTTTCATTGTCTCATGGCAAGGAGGAGTGCAAGCATCTGTTTCATTACATCTAAGAAAAGTAATTTCCATGCTGCCTTGATAAGTGACACCATTGGTACCAGTCCTACATCTATTTTTTTTTATAGTACCCCTGAATTCAGAGGGGCAACACAGATTTGCAGAGTTGGCTTTGTAAAAAAGAAGCATGGCCTTCTAGAGGGGGAACTGGCCTGAGAACTGCAGATCAGAGTTTGCTCCTCAGCTTTGATGACTTCCAGAGGATTGTTTGGGGCTTCATTTTCAGTCATACTTTGCTGCTTTAGCTTCTGCTGACTTTAACTGGAGGTATAGGTGTTTATTGCTCTTAAAATATCAGGTTGAACTTTCAGTTTGCTCATTTTCCTGGCTAAAAGAAATTTCATGATTTCCCGGAGATTTGTGGGGTTGTTGGATTCAATCGGGAATACCTTGAAGGTCAAGAAGGTGTTGGTAGTTAAAGTACCAACGAAAATATCTGTCTGGCTGTGTCTTATGCAAGGAGGAATACGCTGTGGTCATTGCCTGCTAACAGTCATCAGTTTACATCATCATCCTGACCCGCACAAGGCAGTGGATCAAAATTTTTGCTTAGCAGGACAGTTCAGCAGCTTCCTTAGGGATTCCTCAAATCTGTGCAAATGCTTTTTCTGGTAGCAGTATCCTATTCCTGGTTTACAGCTTTTTTGGACCAACAGCAGCTGCTCCATCACACGACCAGATAAGAGTTTCAAGAATAACAGGCTAGATGAAATACCCTTACTATCAGCGTACCAACTGTGTCCATCGACACCTTCAGCTATTGCATACAGGCTTTTGCCACTTTTAGTCAGTGTTTAGACATGGAACTGATATATAGAAAACTAATTTATAAACTTACACACTTAGTGTAAAGCTCCAATCAAATAAAAAAACATCTTGAAAAGACCTAAGCATTTTAAACAGAAAAAGCTGTTCTGGAGGCATCTTCTTATTTGTTTGGTGAGGGGTAGACATTTGGCCACAGAGATGTCTCTCTCGGCAGCTGCAAAATTAGGAAACATATGCTTTGAGAACATGTGTTTTAGAAATAGTCAATCTCAGATGGCTGCTTGTCTCATCAACACAATTCTAGGTGTTATCAAGACATCTGTACGTTGTATAATTACTGCCTCGACCTCAGCAAAATTGCTGAAAGCTACAGCAAATAAACTCTACCCTAATGCATTATGCTTTATTAACTTGTCAGTTCTTTTTAAAAAATAATGGGCAGTTCCAGGTAAAACTTGGCATGTTTCATTACGTGTTGTTATATGTCACATATATCCTTTTTTATGGCACTGACTAAGATATAACTGGAGCCCAGCGTATCCCACAGCAGTTAGATCACAGAAATTGCAGACTCTAATCTGTGTCTGTCAGTTGTAACGAATATTATGATGGCTTTGAACATGCAGGTTGACTCTTCACCAGATTGAATGGCTCCGCTTATGACCTGAAAACTTGAATGAAAAAAATGAGCCAACTTGAAACTGAGCCCTCAATTAGCTTTTGCTACAAAACTGAGACCAGATGGCCATTCGTTTATTAGAGGTGGTGTCAAGGAGAGACTTGGCTGCTTTGGATGCAACTTTAAATATCGGTACCTGGTTTGGAAGGCTTCAGGACAAGCCTATGTGGTTTTAGTACTAGATTTGGCCAGAACATCACTCTGAACTGTGAGATCATGTAACCTCCCTGCATGCTTCAAGTTGAAGCAATGTTGTCTGCCAACAGTGTCCTCTTGTAATCATGGTATTATTTGCTTCCTGTACCATCTCATCCATAAACTTGATGTCCTCTGCTGCCACTGCAACTTAGACTATACATCTCCTGGTGTCTGTCTGTTAAAAAAAAATGTTAATGTTTATTGTTTTGCAAAAGTGTCTTTCCTGGCTCTGTTCCCCTCTCTGCTCCCAAGTGCAAAACACAGTGGAGGAGGTATATCGTCCAGTCTCACTTGGGAGAAGAGAGCATCTTAAGCCATGCTTGCAAAGCTGTTGGTTTCATTTAGAAATGTAGCTAGATGTTTCGGATGAATATTATAGTTCTGGTAAATGAGAATGGATTTTATTTCTGAAAACCAACAGGGTGGGTGCTGTTTTCTTTGAATGTTATGTGTAATGCTTAGATGCAAATACCATATGCATCAGTGTTTGTATTTCTGGTGTACGTGTGTGCTGCTTTATGGTGGTTCTAGGCAGCTGTCAGATACCCACACAGGGCTGTATTTAAAATGATTCCTTAGTGAGCTCTGAGCAGTCATTTCCTTCATCCTTGAAGCAGTTCTCCTAGGTATGGTCAGAAATAGTGCCTTTCGTTGCTTGCCATACTATTAAAAAGTGGGTGCACTAGCGCGAACCTGTCAGTGTTCCTCCTTTTCCTTGACCATCTAAAACATCCTCTAGTAATCCACATGGAAGCCTTGCTGCTTCTTTGAAGCTCCTGGGAAAGACTGACCAAGAGGCAATACAGGCGGGTCCTCAGAGGGTGGGGGGACACATGATAAGACCACTTACCTCATTTACTGACCACAGTGGGTAACAAGATTCCTGTTCTTTTTGCCATTTTTGCTCACTTCACCTCCAAAGTGAGCTTTCTGTAAAAAGACAGCAGAGGACCTATTGGCCACAGATCTGAAGAAGCCCAGGCAGCTCGTGGCAGCTGTTTAGGGGATTAAGCCTTCATGTAGCTCCTGTGTGCTTGGCTTCAGCTTGCTCTGTTTCCTGCCTCAGCATGCTGATCATGATATTCAAATACAGCACAACCCACTCATCAAGAAAAGGGGGAAGGGAGAACATTTAGGTCTTAAAGTCTGCCTTGTAGGCATCAACAGGGCTTGATGCCAGTGTGCTGCCCCTTCACCTGGACCGAGGGCAAAGTGTTTCATCTGTAGCTTTTAATAGTAAGGTTGGCTACATGGGGAGCACCTGGCGCTCTTCATATTTAAGGTTAAATTGTACTTGAAGTGTTTGTAGAAGGTGGGGAAGGCTGTATTTTGAAAAGCCGCTGGTGTTTTCTGTTGGTTGTCCTGTGAAGCACTGAAGGGAGTACTTGGGGGAAGAGCTCATTCTGTACCAGAAAGCTTAATCAATGTTCACACAGTAGTCTCGTAGAACAGTAGAATTCCTTGTACCAAGGAAATATATAATGACAGGAATACTGATTTCTTTCCTGTCTGTGCCAGTTTCTTGAGAATAAAACAAGTTGTTCTCACTCACTGTGCTCAAGCATACAATTAGGTATATTTATTCTGTGCAAAGCAATTCTGCCATGGAGTATGGAGTTCTTGCACCCCAGCTAAGGGACAAGGAACAAAAAGGATGCAAGCCTTCCTGCTCTTGGTTATATGAATCTGCGGTCCAGTAGCCTTAAATGCTGAGATTCTAACATGTGGTTAGTCACCTGCTCTGATGTTCTCAGCTGTGCAGAATGTGGACTTTCAGTATCTCCTGTGTGTATGGAGGTGGGCAGAGTATTTACAGTACGCACTTGAGAATGTTCTCAAGCTTACCAGCAATCACCAGCAACTGACCCTTTATAATCACTAACATCTTGGCAACTGAGGTTTTTCAGAATCTTGTTTATGAAATAAATAGATTTTATGCCTTTCAGATGAGGTTGATTTTTTTGTTGTTGTGTTTTTGTTTACTCATTTCTCTTTTTCTGTTTCTCTAGTGAAGCTGTGGTCTACCAACTTGGACAATTCAGTAGCAAGCATCGAGGCCAAGGCTAATGTGTGTTGTGTCAAATTCAGCCCCTCTTCTAGGTATCACCTAGCTTTTGGCTGTGCAGGTAGGTAAAAGGGGGTTTGGGCAAAGAGATACTGTTTCTTCCTTCCTTTGTTTCTTATTCCCCCCAAAGATGTGAGGTTGGCTGCTGCACCTGGGACTGAGGTGTCTTTGCAGTTAAAATGTCACTGAGTAAGACTCCAAGTGTGCAGTCACCCAGAAGACATCATGATACCCGAGTGTCAACTTCATCCTGCAGCCTGACTTTTTAATTTGGGTACCTCTTATCAGAGATAGAAGCTCGTGAAAGCAAGTCACCTAGTGTGTTTATTGAGATCACTAAGGCAACCAGGCAAAGCTCAGCTTTGAGAGTCTCATAGCAAAGTTAATGTGTTAACATGGTGATAGTTGTTCTTTCTGATTTATAGCATTGCTCTATAAATACTACAAAGCCATACTGGCAATTGTAACTGGTTTTACCTGAGGCGTGCTGTAAAACAGTGGCTGTGCGTGTTTCCTGTAGTTGCAACTACAGTCCCCATAGGTGGGCTTGTGTTTTCCTAGGTTGGGCAAAGCATCACTGTTAATGTGTTTTGGGGTTTTTTTGTGTGTGGAGGTTTTTTTTGAAGTAGGCAGTGGGGAAAGCACAATGAGCCTTTTATTCACTTAGGCTAAATAGTTCTTGGTGATAATACAAAGATTTGAGAGCAGAGTGGGTATTGCTTTGGGAGAAAACTGTATCGTGCTATGTATGCAGCAACTGAAACTTGGAGGCACCTATAAATGTTTAACCAACTCTGCATTTTCTTTCTCCTCATGGAGTTTTAATGCACTTATAACTAGATGTTCTGATGACGTTTGCTATCTCTGGCTTCAGGAGATATGTTGATCATTCTTGCAATCACTAGTCTGCCATTTCGTTTAGGTGTTCCCATTTCCAGGCTGGTTCTACTTAAACTGTGACTCTTAGGAGGAAAAAATAAATTTGCATTTTGATACACTGCAGAAAATGGATTCAAGTTGGAGTGTAAAATATTGACTTGTTTGACAGGCATCTCACTGAAGTTTAGTGAATTAAATGCAAGAATAGAATTGAATTACAATACCTACTAGCAGCATTTGAATGAAAGGGGCTATCTGTGAAAGGCTCTAGGGAAAGATGAGAGCACCAGCTCCAAATGGATCAGCTGCTGATTAAAATAGATATGTAAAAGCACCACAAAACAGAATTCTTCCTGATAAATCAGTAACTGGGATTCCTTTCCACCTGAAAGGCAGAGGAGGGGGGGGATAAGGCACAAGTAAATCAATGAAGGCTTTTGGAGCTGTAAGGCATGTGGGATGGAAACAGATGGGAGTGTCTATCCCCACAATGGGGATAGATGGGCTTGTCTTCAACAAGTGTGTTTGGAAAAGAAGCATTAGTGAGCACTAGGAGTTATATGGAGGTTTTAAATGACTACATGTGCATTTTTATGATTTAGAGAATGAGGGGTAAAAAGATATTTGTACTGGGGAAGAAGGCATAGGAGGGAGACAAGATAACATTTTAAAAGTGTTTACATCTGCTCAATGCTTGGTAATTGAGTGTCTAAATAAAAATTAAAATGGGTATTTAACTATGATTGCTGAAACAATTACATGGAGTAATTGAGCTGATGGGAATGACTTCCCACAAAGGAATTCTAATTGATCTTTCAGCCATAAATACATGTGAAAAAACAGCATATGAAATGAAAAGAAATACTGGGATCTTGAAAGATGTTATTTCTGAACTCCTGAAAAAAAAAAATCAGAGCAAAGAAAGGAGTTAGTGTCTACTTTTGTACTCCATATAGTCAAACAGTCCTGTTACATGTGTTATGATGGAGACAAAGGTTTTTCTCCTCCATCAGTTTCAGCTGGCCTTGTTTACTAATTTCATTTAGTCTATGGAAAAAGCAATCTAACTTGTAAATAGTGTGATTTGTCATGTGGGCTATAAAATTAATAAAGGAAGAGTCAAAGCTGGTTTCCTTGAACTGTTAAAAAAAAAAAAGTGGATTGGGCACACTGATTTGCCATTCCTGTTTGCCCCCCTGTAGGAATAAAGATGAGTGATGCAAAACACTAAACACTAATTCGGTGACCAGTGTAGCAGGCAATTTTTAGAAAGCTGTCCTAGCTCTGCCTTGGCTTGTTCACATGCTCAGAGGATTTTCAGTTTTCAAAATTGTTTCACTTACTTATTCAGTGATTTAGTCAATGGTAAAAGAGCCTAGACTTCCTAGCATTGCATGCCCAACACAGTTTTGTACAGTATTTAGGCAGAAGTACTGTTCCTGTATATCCTCTCTTGTTTTATTTGTTGATGTGATGGAACTTAATGCTATATATATGTGTGTGTATATATTTATACTTTAAAACTTGAGATAAGCAATTGATGAAATGTTTGGTGGGGGGGAAGTATTGGTACTTAATATTTGAGATATAAAAGGAGGAAGTAAATCGATTTAATATACTATTGTTAAACTACTAAACGTATATGTTTCAGTTCTTCCCTTTCTCGGTATGCAGAATAGCTTGCAAGCTAGCATGCCTTGCTTCAGCAGTACAATTTTGACTGCAAATCTAAATTTTTCTCAGAGTTAATATTTTGAAATTATGATTTTTTTGTTTCATTTCTTGTTTTTATTTTCTCTTGAGGGTATGTCTTAACCATCCATACAGCTGAAAACCCTTTTTATAAGGTCTTGTTGTTTCACACCTTGCTTAATGAAGCATTTTCCTCTGCCCTTGAAAAATACATCTTGCCCACTTGCCTCCATCTGTTAGAAATGCCTCTTTGAAGTGGGTTTTCCTAATCAGATGCTTCAACTAGATCAGCATCTCTTTGAATCTCTGTGCTGGTTCCTCCTTTGCATTCTTCACAGAAATAGGACGGCTATGTTAAGGTCCTTTCTACCTGTCTCCAGTTTACATAGCCCTTCTCATTTGTTAGTAAAATCTTGACTGTTGGCTCGCCTCTGCCAGTGATGCTATATTGTGCACAGGTAAAATATTCAGAGAGGCACCTTTGTGCTTTTTCTCACTTTCTTCAATTTTAGAAGAACTCCCTTTTACAGAAAAATAGGAGGGAAGATACTTAAAAGTCCCATAGAGGTCTACCAACATGTGACATGAATTACATGAGCTGATGCAGCAGCCTGTTGAAGTGTTCTCATTGCCCTTTTGTTCCCTGTGTGCCTCTATCTGCTGAGGACCTCTGGCCCTCAAACCAGGGGCTCTTTGGCATGGGGGTCACTTCTGTGTGTCCAGTGCTGAGGGTGATGTCAGCGTGACCCTCAGCTGGGTCCCTCAGCCATACTGCAGTGTAGGTAGCCACAGTCATGTACCCACAGCTTCAGGGCTCTAAGTAATCCTGAATTGGAGATCTTGGTTGGAAAAAAGCATTTTCACCTGCACCCAGTTTGCGTGCTATATTGTCAAATAAAAGGAGTGAACCGAAGGACTGTGGTGATGGATTTCGAAGCAAACCCTGTGGCACAGTCAGTGAAATGGGGGTTACTGCTCTAGAAGCTTTGGCTGTGAGTTTCTCTCTGAGACTATGTTGACTCTGCTAGACTGCTTGCTGCTGTTTGTACCATACTGCTCCTCCTTCATGGAAAACACCCCTTTCTCCCTTGTGCCAAGTTCCTCTGCAGGTCCTTGCCCATCATTGGCCACAGAAGGAGAACATGAAGCGACTGTCTTGAATGATGCCTCCTGGAAAGGACATGATGTGGGTTGGATTTGGGATTTATGTGGATTTCTTGGTCAAACCCTCTGTGCTTCAGTATACCTGTTGGTAAACATAAGTAGTGATCATGGAAGGAGTTGCTGTGGTGCTTTGATTTAGATGTAGCCATGGTCAAAAGTGGTGTTACATTGTGTATCTCCATATGGAGCACTTTTCTTTAGTAGAGAGTACTGGGTTGGCTTCAGATGTCATAGAAAACCATGCTTTAGTTACCACTATAGAAGCAAATCCCAGGATTACCATCTAATATGGATGATATATATGTTTCTCTTCTGGGCTCTTCACTCTGAAAGCTTTTAGATGACCAAAAGATCATTTTGGTAGCTTAAAACAGAACAAATGAGCAATAAACTGGAAATAGAGCCTATACAAGAGAGGAATGGTTATTTGGTTTGGGAAATAATTCTCTTAAAACCAGACAGGCACTTCAGGTGAGAGGGAAGCTAGCGCGTCTGGCTGCGGCTTGATAAAATCTGTTGCAGTGGAGAGAGCACATAAAGAAGAAAAGATCTTTTGTCTGTTACTTTAATAAAATATTCTATTTGCATGCTTACTGAGTTGAAACATTGGGCAGTATAAACTGTAATCACTGCCGAATACAAAATCAGGTAATTTTGTGGTGTTTTCCTCTTTTTAAAAATAGATAGGGTTTTATCCTGAAATTAGCTATATAAATCATGACTGAAGTTATTATTGTTCTGCCTCAGCAATAGCACTGATGCCCTCAACCCATATATTTTCTAGCAGTACCATTTTCCTGCTTCAAAAAAAAAAAAAAAGGCTGAAAATGCATGCAGTTTGCAGCTTGAATGTCCAAGTTGTGTAGTCTGGGTGAGATCAGACTGTCTACTAACTCTAGTGAGCTAAGCATAGCTATTGACAGTAGCGATGCTTTATTCCCAGCATGCTGTAATACTTTCAGCAGCTACCACTGACCTTTTATTTCCCATATATTATGCAGAGATCACGTTATCAAAACTTCAGATTCCTGAGTTCTTACACTAGATGCATCATCTCTCACATGCTATATTTTTTCCCCTGTAGGACCCACAACTCTGGCAGGTTGGATTGGGTTGGAGGGGTTCCTCAGGGCTGCAGAAATGCAGGACAGACTACCTGCTCTCCAGGTGCTTGACAAAATAAGTGTAAGCAGCAGACAAGTACAGAAGGACAGAGGAGAGGAGAGCAACAGAACAGCTGCAACATGGTCAGAGCTTAAGGTTTTGCTGGGTTAGTTTGAACCTTGATCAGGTCTCCAAGCTGCTTCACTGCGTTGTCACCAACTCTTGACGTTGTGGGTTCAGATGAAGTGACCAGGGCAGGGAAAACACAGGGTAGTGCTGACTTTTATGTTGGTTTTACTACTTACAGCCTCAGAGTTTGAGATTACCTGCCTTGGGGATACCATACTCCTAAATATTCCCAGTCTTGCTTTTCCATCTCTTCCCTTCATACTGGCAACTGTGGCCAAAACTGAATTGCCTTTTTTCTGGGTCAGCTCATGCCCTGATCACAGAGCACCAGTGCCAGCCCCAGACAGGCTTTTGGCAGCCTGAACTGAGATCGGTGTGAGCTACCAAGGGGCGAATCCTCACTGAACATGAGGTCTCCTCCCAGTGCTGAGGTTTCTCCCCTTTCTTGCCCGCTCTGTCTCTCCTCCTTATTCCCTTCCCTGCTTGTACAGTGACGCTGAGCAAGAGCACTTCCCAAGAAAGTGCTTTTCCTTCAAAGATGGTTTTGCCCTTCCCCAGCAGGTTTTGCATGCTTTTTGAAGATCTTCCCTGTGCACCATCTTCAGCATTACAGAATGGCATAGTACTCTGGCTTTGAATGCTGCTGCCTTTCTTTCATTGTTGAATGGCCACAAAACTAACAATACCGATCCACAGCATCCAGCATGCTGAAGGACTCCTGTTGCTATGTCAACAGCTTTGTTTTCATTTGCAACTGTTTACCCACCCCTTTAGATCTCTTCATTGCCCTGATGCACTTACAGTTCAAAGTCACATGTGGCGGCTTTATCAGCATCGTTCAATTTTGCTAATATATCTGGTGTCCAAGTGGTACCACTTTGGAGACCATCCTTGTCCAGTGAAATATTGATTTTTCTGCTGCAGTAACTGGAGCAGTGATTCCTCTTTTCCAAACATTTCTCTGTAGAGCTAGCCTTTCATGCTGCCTCAGATCTGGGTGACTTGCCTGCCTTGTCACTCAGCTCAGAAGAATGATGTGATATTAATGACCAAGAAGGCAGTGTGCCTTTTTGGAAGAGAATTAATGTTTTCCAGCTGAAAGCAAGGTCTTACCTTAATAGATTCTCATGGGTAAGTACTCTGCTCTATTGAAAGCCTGCAGTGACTCAGAAAGAATCTATTTGTGTGAATGTATGACATGTTTAGGGTGGAGTTAGGTAGCTTCTTTGGGCTTAAGCTACAAGATTACCTTTAGCGTACGAATTGAGCGCAGTATTCAAAGGCACAGACAAAGGTTAGGCATTTCTTTCAAGCCTGTGGAAAAGTTCACAGCAGTGCTCAAAATTTAGCCTTTATGAAATTAGTATGGCATGCAGCAGTCCAGGGCTTGCCAATTACTTGTATTGGACTTTACCTGCAGAGTGTCTTTTTCTTTTTTTTTTTTTTTTTGCGGGTATTCAATAATCTTCTTCCTCTAGTCCATGATTTCTGAGGCTATTGGCAGGGGAAGTAGGGCACAAGGTCCATGCTTTGGAAGTGCACACTTGTCACCTTATAATTTAAACTCATTCCAGAATTCATAGCAAAGGTTTCATTTGTTGTAACCTTTGAAAGCATCTACAGCACTTCAGTCAGTTGAGGGTCATTTGGAGGAATCTGTACTTTTGGCCAGTGTGGTTGTGATCACATTTCTGTCCCGACAGTACTTGTTGTGGGGGAAGCACTGAGCTTAGTGGGATTGTTTAGGTTAGAACACCATCTTGAAGGTTTGACTTAAAAGTTATCCCTCTTCTTGGATGGTGGGATGTAAACGAAAGTGAAGTATCGAGCCATACCTTCTGCTGTCCTGGTGAAGACAATCTTTCTGGCACTGGTAGGTAGATCACATTCTACTTTGCTCAGGACTGACAAGCGGGAGAACTGCAGCTATGCCATGTTATTTAAGCCTACGATGTTTGCAGTTAAGCTGACTTGTGTCTGTGTGCCTATCTGCACATCAGAGATGCTACCAGATCAGCCAGGCACTGCACAGTGTTGTCCTACCTTGCTGCAGCTGCTTCCTAGGAAATCATGAAGGGACACGCAAACCACTCATAGGTGTGCAGGACATGTTGTACATGCAAATTTCACATAAGCTTCAGAGTTTAAAAGCTTATGTAACTTTTTTACTTGCACAGAAAAAGTAGTCTCTGACTTGTGTTGGATAAAGCATTTGCAATGAATAGTGAGTAAAATATAAAGACCTGTTGGGAGTTTCCAGACTTTATCCCAGAGGTCATCACACTTCAGTAACAAGTGAATGAATAAAATGAACTTGAAAAACTCCATTTGATTCTCTGGAGAAAAGGATAAATCTGTCATTAGCAGAAATGAGTGTGCTAATTGTTTGCTTAAATATTCTTTTCCTGAACATTTTGTCTTCCAACTGGTGTAGAAGTCATTTAGTCAATGTTACAAAATTCAAATTAAAATTGAAATGAGCCTTGAAATTCAGGAACAGAATAGGCAACTCCAAGATTCATCTTTTCCTCAGGATGCCAAATTGCTCTTGCTACTAGCTGTTGCTGTATCCCTTAGAGTTTAATTCTTCCCAACCTCGGCAGTTTCCAAAGCTGCAGTTTTTGTGGTAGCTCATTTAAAGGAATTGCCTGTTGGAATGACATCGTCTGTAATGGCTTCCTGTGTTATCTTCTGTTCAGACTGCTGCGTCGATTAACCATTCCAGCCTTTTATTTGGGTACCGTGCACATTTAGCCTTTTATAGCGTATGCTACTTTTTCCATACAAACTGGTGAAGATTGTCACAATACATAGGAAAATCTATAACCTGCAAATGCAGTGTGAGCTCTCATCTCAAAGACTTTGTTGGGTAGTATCTGAGCATCCAAGCATTGCGTGTGTTTCTAAGAGGAGAATTTTTGAACGCTTGGGCTAGGTTGAGAGGAATTCATCTAAAGATGCCCTCTTAGCCGTTGAATCTTAAGAAGATAAAAAAAAATAAGACTGTAGATGTGTGTGCAAATCTAGTTCCCCTTCACATTGCTTATTTCATTGCCTAGCTAAAGCATACATTGCCTCTTTTCTACATTGCATACTTGTGTATCATCATGCATTTTCCTGCTCTTATTTCCTTGTCTGCATAATCCCACCATACCTTTGAGGTTTTGATTTAAGCATTCTTTATCTAAGCTTGAATATTAGCGATTGTGATGCTGTATTTAATATCCATCATCTCTTCCAGTGGAGTCTACTTTGAGGGCAGCTTAGGTGATGAATTGGATCACCATCTCCAGAACTTAGTAAAAGAAGGCTTGTATCTCCTCAGGCTAGTGAAGCAAAATGTTGGTCTGGACCAAAATCACGTTTGACTGGTAATTTGGCAAACTCGGGTCCTCAGTTGCCTATTGTAATGCATATGGCAGCAGCCTGCACTTTCACTAGAGACCTTTTGACTGCTCTGAAGCCTGTTTGGTACTTCTTGTATGATGTTTGCTGATATAACAAAAACTCTAGAGCTGTTGCTTCATAAATGTACTCCTAAAACCTTAGGGAGTATGTTCCTTTTCGTATCTACCTTTCTTAATGCCTTAAGCCCCTATCTATATGATCTTGACCTTTTGGAGCCTGTGGTCTCTGGGAGTCTGACTGTGCTGCCCTTTCCCTCCATCACAGCCCTATGATCTGCACAACTTTGAGTCATTCAAGAACCAGAGCTGACATGGGTTTGCAGTAAGAACAAATACTCTGTGCAATAAGTATCTTGAATTGGGAGAGATCTGTTCAGCAAATGATGTAATACTTTTGGCTTTGAAAGATGTATCCAACAGTCATTGTACAAGTAAGACTCCTGGTGCTCATGTGAGAAGCTTTCAGATCTTCAGAGATGTAGTCCATTTAGACAGCATGGGTTGAAGCACCTTTTACTGTAAAATCACACTTCTTCACATGTTCTAGGTGTCTTAAAACTCATTTTGAACATTGGCCTAGTTAACACTAGTGCATGTAGAGTTGTACATGTTACATAGTCAAGGAGAAAAGTTGGATTAAGAGTCTGAACAGTACATAATTCTTTTTTCTCTTCCAGACATAAAGAATTAATTCTTCCAAAAGCTGCATGTTGTTACTGCTGTTGTCTTCACTGGTTTTGTAACATTAGTAAATCTTCCTTATGTGTACTGAATGTTTTGTTTCTCCAACAGTCTGATAGAAGGCAATCTTTGAACTGCACAAAAACCGGCTATCCCTTATTCCTGTGAGAAATCTCTGTAGCTCTTTAAAACCATAAAGGTCAAAATTTCAAAGGAGTTCTAGAGAAATCTGTTTTGCTTCCCCCTCCCATCAGAGCCTTTTTCTCAACTGATTAAGATCTCTAATGTTTTATGTCTCCTCCTTCTCTCCTTAATATGAGACAAGTTATTTAGGGTGGAGGTTTTATGGGCTGCTGTGTCAAAAGCTTTAGACAAGTTAGTAAAAAATGTCCCCAGTGTGTAAAGACCATTATCCATAACCTGGCAAATGTCATCTGTAACTTCAAGCCACAGGGAATCTGTCGAATACAAAGGTTAAAAACCCAGTTGTCGGTTCCCATCGAGGCTGCTGTTCCCTTCATCTGTTCAGCAGAGGGAGATATAGATCTTTAGTGAAATGCTGGTGTTGATATCCTTTTTAAAAAAAAAAAAATACATTTGGTGTTAGTAAGAGATGAAAATCACTGGCTGAAGCAGTCTATAGTCTTCCCTGCAGAGCTCTGTCAAAATATTTTAAGTACTAACCTGAAACCCTCTGCTGTCATACCCCTGAGCCTTTCCTCGGTAGAAGGAAAGGTAGGAGGTGCTTATTTGTGCTGTTGGTTTTGCCAGAGATTAAACTGAGGCTACCAGACATGTTTAATCTAACCTCAGCTCTCTAATTCAGTTTTCATGGAGTGCACCTTTCTCATGTTGCTTCCTTTGTCATCCAGTCTGCTAAACAGAACACTGTTACGCATTTTCCTTCTTCTCAAAGCTATGCTCTTCCTTCATTTAAATGAAAACCTGGGCTGGATTTGTGTTGGACTCCCTAAATACGATTTTTGGAGGCTGTTGCCCATCATCTGTATTGCACTGTAGGAAAATGAGATTGAGTTGTCATCCCCAAACACCCATGTGCCTTCCTCTGCTTTAGAAACTTCCTTTCATCTCCTTGTTAACATCATGGGCTCTTGTGTTAACATGTTAACATCATGTGGCTTCCTCACTTAAAAGGGGTTTGGTTTTTTTAAGATTTTGCCACCAGCAAAATAAATCATACAGACATTACTTCATCTTGTATAGTCTTCAGAGCATGCTGTAAGGGAAGAGCAGATGGGGGAGGCTTTAACCTGCAAGGAAAATATCTATGGAACACTTTTTTCCAAAGTTCAGTTGCTCTTTGGGTGGCCATTGAGTTTTTGACACCTATGAAGACGGGGTGTGCAGGAGCTCCCTGGGAGTCTGGTACAATGGTGTTTGAGACCACTTCTCTAGACAGAACTCAGATAGCAAACATGAATGAAGTACCACATCCCAAATCATCTCAGGCACACACATGAAATACAAAATAAGGGCATTGTTCCAGCTTGCTGCTGTGGATCACAGCGTTGCTTCTAGAAGAGGTTGCTGAGACTTCCCCAGGGCAACAGAAAATGGTTATTCAGAAAAAAACTGTTTCTTTTTACCTGGAGTTCCCTTTGCAGTAAAGAGGAGGAAAAAGCAAATGCATCAAATGGGTAATTTTGTCTTAGTTATAGAAACAAAGTACTTGCAATTTCTGCTGGAACAGAAAATTGTGAATACAAAGCCATATCCAGCAAACATTTTAATGTGCTTGTAACAGTGGCTGTTGGGATAAAATTTTCTTGTTTTATTGGGTTGGTTGGTTTGGGTTTTTTTTAAGGGAACGTATATACAGGAAAAATAAAAAAAAAAAAAACAAACCAAAACAGCTTTGTCTGTGCTGCAATGTTCTACAGGGAGAGGTTAGGGTGAAATGGATTTATTTCTGCTCTCTCTTCCTCATGTGATTTTTGTCATGCTGCAAGTGGAAAACAGCACACTGCATTCTTCAGCAAAATGCTCCAGATAGTTTTGTCTGTCAAAAGTTCTTTGCTTCAGGCTGTAGCAAACCCATTTTTAATCTCCTTCCTTACAGTAAGGGAAATGGTTTGTAAAGAGGGCAATGATGTCAACTCACTGCTGTCGATATTATCTAATTTCTTCTTCAGAAAATTCTTGTGTTAATTTTTGGTGCAGGGCTTTGTTCACTTGAATTCAAGTCCACTTTGTTTCCTGTCCCTAATGCGTTGTCGCCTTTTTTCTCGTCCCAGAGCATCTATTTCTTTTATGTAGTGGAAACTATCACATGGTCTTCTCTCCTTGAAATGGCTTGTGATAGGCCAAAGCCTGTGCTGATCATATCCCATCCCGGTATTACTCTGTCAAGTGAAATATCTTTGTAGTATTTCATTGGCTGGAAGGCTTCCTCACCATTCTTTGTCGAATGCCCAAATGCCACCCTGCATTTCTATTGCTATAATAAAGACCCTCCCCCCCCACTTTCTTCTGCCCTGGAAGAGACCCAAGATTAAAACCAGTTTTTCTTTTTGTGGTCCCTGAATGAAGGTTCACATGTTGTGTTGAGTTGAATTATTCCCAAAGATGGAGTGTTCAACTGTCCTTTGTCCCCAGTCTTCTCTCTGGAGCAAGATCTGCATATGGATCCCAGTCCACCTCTGCTGTAGGGGAGATTAAACAAACTTTTGAAACAAAGCCACCTCAGTCATGTGAAGATCTCAAGTGCTGTTTGGTAGTACAGGCTTGGCAACAGTTAAAGTTCAGTGGTTCTCTGTTTTCTTTTTTACTAGTAAGAAAAAAAAAAATTAATTAAGGGAGAACTACGGTTGTATGGCAGTGCCTTGTGCCACCCCCATCATGTAGGAGTAGGTAGACAAAACCTGAAAGACCTGAGAAGCCAGAAGCTTCTGCAGCAAAACACAGCCTAAACATTAATGCTGTAATGCTGAGAGGTGGGCTAATGCCTTTCCTTTATGTCAATAGCAAATAGCTTAAGCAAACTTGGATTAAAAAAAATTTCTCGCTAATCCTTTGACATAAGAGTACTTTTCAAGGCAGCTGAGATGAGGGAAGAGTTTACAGAATCTCTGTCTTTGGAAGTGCTCAGAGCTTGACTGAGTAGGACCCTTGAACACGATTATTTAACTTGGAAGTTGAATCTGGCTTAGCAGTAGTCCCTTCTTTGTGCAGGAAGTCAGACTGGCTGGATTCCAGAGGTCCCTTCCAGCCTAAGTTATTCTATGACTTTCAGGGCCCTTTGAACAAAAATGGATTTCAAACAAACTGCACTCTGCATAGGATTAAGTTTCAGTTTGGGCTTCCTCATAATTAAATCCTGAGTTGTCTTTTGACCAGCCTTTGATATCACTGCTTTCATGGTTTAGCCCCAGTTAGCAACCAAGCACCACACAGCTGCTTGCTCAGCCTCCCCCCACCCCATGGGATGGGGGAAGAGAATCTGAAAAGTAAGAAAACTCGTGGGTTGAGATAAGAACAGTTTAATAATTGAAATAAAATAATAATAATAAATTGTAATGAAAAGGAAGACAAAAACAAAGAGGGAAAGAAACAAAACCCAGGAAAAACAAGTGATGCAACCGCTCACCACCTGCCGACTGATGCCCAGCCAGTCCCCGAGCAGTGCTTGCTGCCCCTCAGCCAATTCCCCCCAGCTTTATATACTGAGCATGATGCCATATGGTATAGAATATCCCTTTGGCCAATTGGGGTCAGCTGTCCCAGCTGTGTCCCCTCCCAGCTTCTTGTGCACCTGGCAGAGCATGGGAAGCTGAAAAAGTCCTTGACTAGTGGAAGCACTACTAAGCAACAACTAAAACATCAGTGTGTTATCAACATCATTGTCATACTAAATCCAAAACACAGCACTATACCAGCTACTAGGAAGAAAATCAATTCTATCCCAGCCAAAACCAGGACATGCTGCCTTTGTGGGGAGGCTCTGTTTCCTGGTGTGGAGGTATGTAGAAGATCCTCTGGAGAGGTTCCACTTGCTTATTAATAGCTTTTTAGTTAGTCTTTAAGTTAGTATGCATCTTGTTAGATGGCTTTGAGGTCAAGAGAGTGTTGAGGCTTTTGTAGGTCTCCTCTCGAATTAAAGGAAATCTATTTTAAAGCATTTCGTTTTCAAGGTTTGGGTTCTGATAGTAGCTGTCTGTCTTTTCTCAGGTTTTTGAGAAAGAGCAGTACTTGTTTACCTGGCTCTTGTTCAGGTTTCTGTAGGGACCAAGGCATCTAATGTGCCAAGTCACCTTCAGTGTACTGCAATACAGTACACTGTAGTACAGTGTACTACCGTTGATTTGATTTTAAATCCTGATTTTAAATCAGGATGTTGTCCCTTTTTGTCTCCTTCCCCTTTCTGCTCAGTAACAGAAGAAGAAAAGTTTTTAATGATGAAAACTGAGGTTGCATGTAAGTCTCCTGATTCTGTTTCTATTTTTAGTCTGGCCAAAGGCTTTACCTCTGAGGATGCAAGCTTCCTTTTTATAGCAAGAAATCACACTGAGCCTGGCTGAAAGAGACGTTCGGTTAACCCATCTTGATGTTAAAGTTCTGTTTTTCTACTGCTTGTTTATCTATGTTCAACAAAAATTCATTAAGGTGGCTTGCCCTCTCCTTCGTGGCATGCGGCTTAAGGGAATGGCAACATTGTACTCTTTCCTTTCACCCGGAGACACTTGAAACCCAAGCTTTGGTTTGAACCACTGGGCTCTGGACACTTGAAGGGGTAAGGATGTGATTATATTTTCCTGCTAAACAAGTTGCCTAGATACAATTCTAGGTAGCTTTGAAGGCTTCATTCTGGCCACTCTGTGTGATGAGTAATCTTGCTTACACTTGGTATACAGAGCAGAAACAAATGAAAGGAAAGATCAATTTCTATAGGTAGATGTTTATAAATAATTGGATTTCAGCTAACCCCTTCAATATGTATTGAGCAATGGAGGCTTCCTTCAGGATCTCTGAAATAATTTTTTTTTAACCAGTGAAAGTAGAAACAGAATCAAACCCCACAAAACCGTATCTCTCATCTTTCTTTCTGACTAAAGATATTTTGTGGGCTTTTTGGTGCCCTTTTATTTTGTTGCTCTTTTGGTTTCTTCAGGATAACCTAACTGGAGGCAAGCAGAGGTATCTTGCACCAAATTTGCTCTGATTCAGTTTAAATCTTGTTGAACAAGTCATTTAAATAGACCCCTCAGACTACAGATGTCTCTTATTCTTACTACTGATGTACAGTTTCACTGGTGAAAACAGGCAGCCTTGATCCAAGCTTGAAGTTCATATGGAGGAAAACAGACATAGCTGAGGGAACCACCAACTAGGGACATGAGTTACTACATGCAACAAATCAGATCATCATGATCAAAGCAGCACAAGAGAAACACATTAAAGGTTACGCTCCAGCCTGCATTTCTGTTTCAGTAAAACATCTGTAGCACGAAGCATGCAGGACTGCAGGCTGTAGCCAGAGCATTAATATAGGAAATTCATTTGATCCCTAAGTTTGGTATCGAAGATCTCTTTTTATTTAAAAAAAAAAAAAAAAGTCCAAAATGTGCTTTGATAACAGAAGGCTTCTGACAGACCACTTAGTTAACATCTGGCTCCCCTCCCTACAACTTTGCATTTGAATATGGGTGTCTTCTTGGCTGTAACATTCATCTGGCATGTAGCAGCAAGCACCACTTATATTCTCAAGTCTATAAGCACTGAAAAATCTGATTAATGTAAATTACTTATTTTTTTAATAGGTCAATAATTCAAATATTGAACAGTTGAGAAATATGCATTTCTAAATGATTGAAACAAGAAAAACGGTCATTGATTCTCCAGCAATTCAGTTTTCCAGAGGAGAGCCGTAGAATCTTTGTATGCAGCTCTTGGGGCTTTCTAGTCATTACATCCATTGAATATAAAACTGTTGCACTGCAGGTAAATTTTTCTATTGCTGTCCTTGCCTCAATTGATATCCCTTCGAGTAAGTGGTTGGGGAAAAAAAGCCTTGGGGGGGTCTGCGAGGTCGCTCATGCCGTAGACTGGTTAATGTTTGTTGTGAAGGTGAGCATGAAGCACATACCCTGGAACATGGATGTTACTGGGAATTGCTGGGTACCTGGAGAGTTAAATCATTCTGCTTTTTGGGTTGTGTGCATTGCTACGCTGGAGGTACTGGTGCTCAGTGAAACAAACTGCTGCTGTGTGATGCTCTTTCCTAACCCTTGTCTACTCTTTCTGGAGTTGCCGCTCCTCAGTACACTTTAAGAGCTTTGCAAGAGGTGATGTGAGCCTAAAGCCTGCAGTAACAGCTGTTTTGTGAATTTTATTATTTTATTAACAAATCAAAGTGTAAGGAAAATCACTTTTGGCAAAAACAGACTTTGCGCCCCCTCCCCTTCTAAAGGAAAAAAAAAAAAAAACCAACACAACTAAAAATCCAAGAGCAGTTCCATCTTTCCGAACAGCTTCGAAATTACCTAAGATGCTGCTGGCTCCATTAGCAATTCCCAGCTCTGTTTTTTTTAGAAGTTTTTTACCCTGATTTCCTAATCAGGAGCTGATCATTTAACTACATCATCAGTTCATTCACTGTGTCCCTGTCCCTGCAACCAAGCTGAGTCCGAGGACTGAGATTGAGAAGGTGTTGATCGCTTTACCTTGTACATCACAAAACCATCTTTCCCTTTCATCCTGCTCCTGCTGGCTGGAGCGTTGTGAGTTTATGAGCTGCCGAGCAACAAGGGATGTCATCCTTTGCTGACGTGGGTTATATTTACTGAAGAGGTAGCGAGATCTTTCAGAAGTTTGGAAAAGTCTGAATTCTTGATTAGTTATCACTAGATGGCTCAAAGGTGAAAGCAGCAGCATCTTAAGGGAAGTAAGCAGTTCCTGAGCGTTCTGGAAAAGCACTATTTAAAAACTCAGGCTTGTGTTTGGAGACCTCTAAGCAGCAGTGGCAGAGCTTAGCTGCCCTTTTTGCCTTCTGAGATCACTTAAAAAAAAATATATATATATAAAAAAAAAAAAATACGGCCTGCCAGCAAACATTTGAATTCAGAAGGCACAGCAGCAGAATTCTGTCGTGCTCAGCTTCTGCAGTGACATTGAACTAGATGAGAATTGCTTCAGAGTGTTTAATTTGTTATGGTATATATACATGTTCTTTCCCATTATCTCATATATATTTCAATTAAGCCTGTATGCAGAAGAAAAAATAAAGCGGTGAGCTGTTGCTGCCGAAGGGTTAGGCATGAGGCTTTTAACTGTGGAAATGTCACTTCCAAGTTGAAATTGTTCTAAGTGAGTTTTCTGGTCCAGGTGGAAACTGTAGATCTGTAAAAAAAAAAAAGCCGAAGAATGATTTTAATGCTCGTGTTTGAGGAGCAAAATAAGAAGCGAATATACCCCTGTGTGTCACTGGTTAGCAGCGGAGTATGCTCCATGGTCTTCCAGGGATGCCGAGGGCAGGAGCCAGCAGTGGGATGCCAGCTGAGCTTACAGGCTCTTGCAGAGTTTGGGAAGTGTTTGATTCCCCTCAATGCCCACTCTATTTTCCTTACCTTCAGCTGGCTCTTAGGATTAATTTGTTTTCTGAGCTTTCTAGAGCACCTCACCTCGGACCCGCTGACGTGCCCGGGATGCTGCCGATCGTGGACAATTTCGGCTCATCAAACTCCACCAGGCGAGGCTGCTGCCGGGGTACCTGGGAGTTGTATTTTTCTCATTTAGCTTCATTTTTGGGCTCTCTGCTCCCTCAGCAGATGGCATTTTTATCATGTTTTCGGAAAGTCCATATGGCCTACAAGAGAGAGTATCTTTTTAATTGTAAAACATGACCACCTGTTCTGATTTTAATGAATGCAGTGAGCATTTGTCTTCATATACCTACTTAAAATAGCTGCTTCAATTGAATTTAAAAAAATCTCAATTGGGCACCAACATTTCGGCTGCTGAAATAATCAATTAATAATTAAGTGGCTAATTTTAGAACCCACTGGCCTTGCCCAGTCCCTTGGACTTGTGATCACAGCAGACAGTGATTGATTGCCCTGCTGACGCTGAGAGGCACATGCAGTGCTGGGGCCAGATGCCGGCAGACTTCGAGCTGTTTATTGCGATATTTAGAAGGTGAATGCAACTTTTTGTCTCTGCTCTGCAAATGGACTTATCTTTCCTGCTCTAGCTCTTTCCTCTCCTCATTGCTCCAGCTGCTCGCATGCAGCCATCGCCAGGTACCCCTTTCCCTGCCACCCTCTGAAGGATGAAATATAGTGCTCAAAAGGTATCCTAATGATGGGCCAGCTGGAGAGGAGGTTGAAACTGTGAGCAAAAATAGGCTTGAAAGGCTTATCCACTAACTGGCTCCTAATAGAAAGCCCTGCTAGAATCATTCTGCTTGTTAAAATAATAGTTGCCAATTAACTGTTTCGTAGCTCCCACAGCAGGTACACTGGCCAGATGAGAAAATGTGGAGTTTTCTGGCTCAAATTTTCAGAGTTGGAAGGCACCAGGATGCCTAAATCTTGTTAAGGGAGTGTTAACGCTTAATTCAAAGTCCTTTTGAAAATTAACCCCTTTATTGAATAAGCCTGTTGCAACATTATCTTGTTCTAAAGCTAACTAAAATGCCCAAATGGTAACAACACTCTGGGATTTTGGTGAATAGTGTCGGCTGTTCAGAGGGTTAATATTTTGGAGGTGGAAGAACCAGGAGGGTTTGAAACAGTGCTTAGGGGTACAGCACTTCCCAGTGTTTCAGTGCTAGCAGTAACAAGCGTAGTAGCTGCTGGGTTTCAACACAACAGGGTAATTCGACGGTTCTGTGTAAGTGGTGGAGAAAACTTGGTGTGGCTGCTTGGAGTGTCTGCTTTTACATGGCGAAGAGGGAGAGAGCCAGAAACCTCTTACTGGAGAAGTCTCTGACCCTGTCGTATTATGCAGAGAGCAAGATGCTGGAAGCAGTTAGAGAGGAAGGCGACTTGCCTGCTTGCCTCATTTTACTGAAGGTGTTTCTGACACAGCCCTCCCATCCTGCCGCAGCCACCAATTAGCCTGTTCATACGGGGGAGAAGCTACCCTTGCCAGTCTGATGGCGATTGCTGTAGCCTGATCAATGTAAACCTAGTTATCTCTCAAACCACATGGGATTTTGAGACAGCTGGGTGTTGTTTGTACAACTGAGAGCCCTGCTTTGAAACGCTGTGCAAATACAAAAATAACCATAGCTATTGGCATTTAAATTCATTTCCACGTAATCTTTGTGATAAACTTCTATTGGTGGGGTGTTATTTCAGTGGGAGGAGGGTCAGAGCAGTTCTCAGCTGACGTCTGGGCATTGCAGGTTGCTTGGTGAGAAAGGCGTCTGGCTTAGTTTCCTTGCATGTGTGTGGCCTTTCCTCCCTGTGCTTCCAGAATAGTAAGGGATAATTAAATAAAGTTCAACATTGAAGGCTGAAAGTTGGGGAAGGGAGAAGCTTGTTAATCTTGTTGAGCTGGAAAGAGCGCTGGGGGTGTTTGGGGCTTGGGTCTCGTGGGGTTTTCTATTCTTATTTTCTGTTTTCTTGGGAATTGACACTTAGTTGTGCAGAAAATAATATGTATCGTTAATTCTGTTGTGATCCCTTTTATGTGGTTGTGGCACTGCAGCACATCTGTGAATTAAATCTTAAGAAGAACTGGAATTTAGTCTGTTCTCTCATTAGCAGAAATGCTAATTCTCTCTTGATTGGTAATAAAATCAAAGGAGAGAAGCAAAAAAACAAAAGTATGGAGGTTAACCATTTTAGGGTAAGCATGAGAAATTTAATCTCTATTTTCCACGATCCCATTTTAAATAGCAAACAGACTGAGTTTTTAGCCTAGGGTTCTTCAACAGTTTTCCAAGAAGGGACAGATTGAGGAAGGAGAAGGGGGTGCAGGGAATTAGAAATGGCAGTTAGAGTGGCTGGGCAGGGAGCCAAGAAGGCAGGCAGGAGAGGCGAGAGTCCTTTTAGCTGCTGGCTTGCACATGGACCAAATGGGGTTTGCAGGAGGACACATGTATGCGCACAGACATGTGGATGCACCTTTTCCCCTTGCTGACTCTTTGAAAGGCTGCTTGGACCTTTACAGACTGAATTTTGGAGCTGTTTTAAGAAGCCTGCTTAAATACTCCTTTGCTATAGTGCAGACTGTTTATCCTAGATGAGGCTTTAAGTGAGATGTGGAAGCTGCAGGCAGGACTTTTGTGAGCTGACTGTTAGAGGTCCTGTGCATACTTCCCATCTGATTAAATTTTGCCTGTCTTCTTTCTTATCTCCAGATCACTGTGTTCACTACTATGATCTTCGCAACACTAAGCAGCCAATCATGGTGTTCAAAGGGCATCGTAAGGCAGTCTCCTACGCAAAATTTGTGAGTGGGGAAGAAATCGTCTCTGCGTAAGTATTGCCTTTTATGTAGGCTAAAAACTTTGTAGCCCTTGCTTTCTGGTGCTCTTCAGGACTGTTGTGCAAGTTCACCTGCGTGGGTGGGTGCACTCGCTAGCTGCTGTGCTTTTGAGAAGCAGATCATTGCTTTTTTTCTGAGACAAAAATAGAAATTCATTCCTAGTGTCACTTGGCTCTGCTCTGTCTTGTGGAGCTAAAACGCTTAAGAGGAATATGAAGACAACTAGATGCAGCTCCTGACCACAAGCGCTGACTTTGGGAAGCTGCAGGTGGACTCTCCTTTTACAAACTGCTGTGTGTGCTGAGGATGCTCCTGACCAGAGCTCTGCTGTGGAGAAGGCTGCTGGCAGAGCCCTGAGGATAGTAATCTGCAGTAAAACACAGCTGATGAGTGACAGAAGTGATTAAATGGTACTGCTATGTCTGAAGAGGAGGTTTAGCCATGGCCTGAAAGCAACTTGAGTAGGACTGATTGATCTGTTCTCTGGTAATTTATTAATCTGCTCTGTGAAGGCCCTTTTTAGGATTATACTTGGGTTAGAAAGTAGACAATGAGAAGTTGTGTTTTGTGGTGCTAATGGCATGCAGCTTTTCAGCCAGGGTAGACCACAAGGTCTGCTGTGGAGACCCTGAAGGATAATATTCTACAGTTTATGTTCAGTTACATGGCCAGATATGTCTGCCCCAAAGCCAGATGTGGCTGCCTCAGTTCTAGGTAGGTTTTCAGTCACATGGGAGTGAGTGCGTCTGTCAGATCACATAGTGAAAGGTAAAGGTTTGAATGACTGGCTACAAGCCTCTCCAACAAACCAGGAGTGAGCACCTCTTACACAGTGGGGAATATGCAAGCAAGCTCAGGGGGCCGCAGGGGAAATTTTGATCTCAACACGCTTGTGTGTAACACCCAAGGGCAGCAGGGATGGATAACAGGGGTAGATCTAGTCCTAGAAAGTACGCCTGCTGCCTTGTACTGAGACAATGGTTATCTAGCTTGGCTCTGTCTTGTGTTTTCACACAGTTTGCTCTAGAAGCCTGGAGCCAAAGCAGAGCATTTTAAGGTGTATTCAGGCTGCTAGTGAATTACTCTGAGCTGAGCTGTGTGATGGAAGATTCCCTGGTGGCTTCTGGTACTGTTTATATTTAATCAGCTCCTCTCTTCTTATTTCCATTAACATTATAACTCTGTAAGGGTGCAAATTCATACCTAGAACACAGAGAAAATTAAATTTAATGCTTTGAACCAAATCTGGGTAAGAAGAAAGTGTTTAATAGAAGCAGGAGGAGGCTGGGAATGTTTTACAGCCATGATCAAGTGGAGCATCATCCGTGGGATGTTTCACGACAGATTGGCTCTGTCCTGCTTGAGCCGACCATCTGAGAAAGCTTATCCCACGGTTCTGGGAGGAATATCGATAGAGCTGTCAGACTTGGACAGGCAACAACAGGGTGAGGGGACTAACTGGAGGGCTCATCTATCTTTTTCTGTGTGAACAGAAAGAAATGTGAGAGAGTAGATTATTTTTCATGTCTGTCTTTTACAAATTGAGGAGAGGAGACAGCAGTAGTGATTCCCAAAAATCAAGCACTGATTTCTTTTAAGAAAAAAATTATATGTATATTCATATTCTCTAGATTTCTAGCTAAAGCTGTTTTATAGATTGCATTGATTTACTTTGCCTTGTAGAGTTAGGTTTTGACCTCAAGGGTGTTCAGAACTGCCTGGTATTTAGCACAACACATTGATTGCAGTGCTGATTTACAGAGAGACAGATTTAACAGAGCGGTGCATCCATGATATTTTTTCAGAGAGGGTGTGAAACCAGAAGAGCAGTGTAACACCAGCAGGATCAATGGCCTTTTCCTCTCCTCATGGTCCAGTGGCGGATAACTTTCTTCTTTTATGGCATGTTTATCCTAAGCAATGCAAACATGGCTGCAGCTTGATGGGAATTTGTTAACAGTAAAAGCATTCCCTTAATAATAGACTTTGAGTGTTTTTATTTTAATGAAAAGATCTAGAATGTATGCTACTAAAATATAGAGGTTAAGTGCCTATATATATGAGGTTGTCTTGATGGGTTAACTACTAGCAGAAGCTGTCACAGGAATCTGACAGCGAGTCTTTTGCTGCTTTACCCTGCCTTCAGAACAGTTTAGTTTCCAGGCAACTCTGAAGCTTTTAAAAGCATGGTTTTAAAAATACAGCTGCCCTAATAGCACAGAAGGTACCTCCCTGTACTTGCGGGCCAAAAAAGCATTAGTATGTACCTTTTTGCTCTTACTATGATCTATGCTGCTACTGTGATGGTAAGGACAAGAGAAGGGAAGGGAGAGTGAGCAGCAGTGTAGGGCAGGGATGGATGTGGAACAAGCATCAGGCAGAGGAGCTGAATACTCTGTCTTAGGACCCCCCTTGGTCAACCTGGGATGAGGAAAGTACTGCTGCTTAAGTCACAGTATTACAGATAAAGTTCATACCTTCATTCTGATCTGACCTCATACTATTATTACAAATGACTAACAAATCTTGCTGCAGCTCCCTTATCGCTCCTTTGTCATTCTAGCTGTCACTGAGGGCTGAGATAAGGTTTTTACAGTATAGCAAGAGGTGCATCTCTGCTCTTTTGTGCTATATTTTTAGGTAAATGTGACATTGGTGCAGGACTAATTTGTTATATCGTTGGTAATATTTGATGGATATTGGGTGGGGGTTTTCTCCCTTCAGCTTTTAATATTCAGAAAGCAGCAAGGTTGAGTGATGTGACTTGTAAGAGGGGAGTGTTACCTGCCTCCCTTTCCTCCCACCCAGGAGACTGGCAGGTCCTGCTCCCCATCTCTTTTTCAAATTTAAGATGGGAACAGCACTACCCATTTTCTCGAGGGTGGCTTCACAGGGCTCTGGTCCCACCACGTCAGTGTTTCTTCACCTACTGTGGAGTGTATTGCTATAAGTCAGCGAGTACCAGAATATCAGAACCTGGCGATCGCTAGAGAACAATGCCTGGCAAGTGAGAGGGGCTTGTGTCCGCTCAGGTCTGGGGGAAGAAATTAATCCTGCATCTCCCAGAAACCTGGGATCTGCTTATTTCAGTTGAGCTCTGCCAGGCAGGGGAGACTACCTCTACCTCCTTTCTTTTGCCAAAGGGAAAATGTTTGCTCACAGTAAATAGAAAAACATTTTGAAGGCAGGTATGTTTGCAGCTGGGGGAACAATGAAAAACATCAATTTTGATTTAATCCCAACAGAGTTTGTATATTTTTAATAGTAATATTTAGCTTAGCTGCCAAGGTAAAAAAAGTGGAAGTTTGAGATCTGTATCCATGCAGTCTCAATTACACATGAGAAAACCACATCAATTTAATGCTAATAGCAATTCTGAGCCCCCATAGGTTTTTATATGCTGCTGCTTGGTGTTGGGCAGGAGGAGGAGAACGTGGTTTCGGGGCAGCTGGAGAGGGAGGAGGCTGCTTCCTACCTGAGTCCTGTAAAGGCATGAATGAGAGTTGTAGCCAGCATGGAGAAGGGAACAGATTTTGTCTACACTGTAGAAGTTTTAAAAAAATTATATATAAATTTAGCGTGTCCTGGATCTGCAAGGATCTGGAGGAGGCAGTGATGGCCCAAAGGCTGTACAGTTCAGTGGAGGACTCTGTAATTGATAGGAGAAAGGAAGAGTAATACTTGGGGGAAGTTTTTTATTCAAATGTATAATGTGTTTTGACAGGCTTCTAAAATAACATGATACCTTTCCGAGCTCAAGCTGAGTTGCATATGATTGAAAGTGAGATAAATCTCCTGGAGTACACTAAGACTTCCTACGTTTACATTGCAAGTAGGCTGTTAAGGAGCAGGGTTGCAAGTGAGGAGTACCTGCCATATGGCAGCAGGGTAACTTTAGGTATTGTTTTCAGGTCAACAGACAGTCAGCTGAAGCTGTGGAATGTAGGGAAGCCTCACTGCTTGCGCTCCTTCAAGGGTCACATCAACGAGAAGAATTTTGTAGGGCTCGCGTCCAATGGAGACTACATCGCCTGCGGTGAGTAGAGCAGCCGTCCTGACAAATGCTAATGGGACTCCTCAGAGCTGGTGCCTCTCCAGTTGCAAAGCACGCCCACAGTTGTGCTACGTAGCTGTATGGGCTTTTTAATAGAGGATTATTCTGAACTTCCATCCTCCTTCCCTTCCCAGGGAACGGCGTAAGGACCCCTGACCTAAGGGGGTCTGTACTTGGTTTTCTCCCATTTCAGATGAGTTCTTCATATATGACAATTCAGACTTGCTGTCACCAAAAGTCAACTGCTAATGTAGCTACTGTTGATATCACTTATGTCTTTCAAGTTTATCAGCTGACACATCCTCATGCATCTTTCTAAGGAAGGGCAGTAGCCTGGACCACACAAGTGGCCCTGTACTTGTTACTTGGTATGGCATTCTGCATGGCAAAGCACTAATGCCCTCATTGTGAACAGCTCCATAGAAAACTAAATCATCCTGAAGCAGTTGCCCCTGTGGCAGTTTCTGTCTTTTGACTGCTTAAGTTGGACTGTTGAACCTCTGTAAATCCACAGGTCGTGGTGGGAAAGCAGTGACAGGCTGATTGCTGTGGGATGAGCAGGACAGCTGTGCCAGCACTGAGGGGGAGGACCTTAGCTTGTGTATACTCTGATCTCTGTACAGCTTGCAAGGCAGAAATTGGGATGGATTTCTAAATAAAGCCTGCACACTGTCTAGTCTCTCTACTTAAACGTCCACAGACCAAACTGTCGTACTTGATTACAGCAAGCAAAACTGTGACAGTGCTACCTGCCTCAGAGCTGTAATGCTGAGCAGGCTGGGTGTAGCAGTATTTCATGTGGTAGCGTAGGTGCTCTGCTCTGCCCTAAGGAAGTTATAGGGGATGGTTGGGATCCTGTATGTTTTGCAAGTGCTCTGCATACTGCAGTTGTCTTGTAATAAAACCTGATTCACTTATTAAGTATCATCAAAGTTTGCTGTGGAGCACTCCCAGTTGCCAAGGCACCATGAGCATGATGATAACTACAAGGCGGAAATGTCTGGTCTTGTCTTAAACAATGAAAGAGCTAAGAAGCCTTATTTCTGTGCCTGTTACCAGAACCTAATCTTGTTGTTTTTTTTTTTTTTTAATTATTATTTCTAGGAAGCGAAAATAATTCCCTTTACCTATACTATAAGGGCCTCTCAAAGACACTGCTGACATTCAAGTTTGATACAGTCAAAAGTGTCCTGGACAAGGACCGGAAAGAAGATGACACAAATGAGTTTGTGAGTGCTGTATGCTGGAGGGCACTACCAGATGGGGTAAGCTTTCTGCTCAGGCACCCAGCCAGGTGTGAAAGGAATGCCTCCTGCTTTCTCACTAAATAGTATTGCTGAGGGTTTCACTGCAGTTGGTGTTTTCCTGTTTATGGGTATTGCAGATTGGCGTCAGAACGTGAAGATCTGTGGGGTAACTGAAATGCTGGGGGATGCTGGAGGAGAAGGGACTGCTGTGCTCTTAACTCTACCACCTGGGTGTTTGAATTTCTCTACTTGGCATCTGAAATCCCAAAAGCAGCATTGTATTTCTGGCACTTAACATTTTTTGTGGGTGCATTAGCAGGTTTCTTTTGTTGCTTTAATGAAAGCACCTGCAGATACTCGCTGTGGAGCCTTATCTCAATGTTACTGTGTCTATATGGGCTTGCTCATTGAAATACATCCCCTGTGTTTAGATGAGTAGATATGTAAAAGAGGCAAGCCCAGGCTGCAGTCACCTCAATGACTGTTCCAGTGACGCTTAATTCATATACGTCGCATGTGTACTAATGCTGCAGGCAGACCTGACGCAGCTTTTGTGAGAGTGGCCTTTCAGCACGAGGCTGCTCTGGAGAACAAAATGCTACTTTTAAATTCAGAGTGCTCTTGAAAACCTTGCATTAAAAAAAAAAAAAACTTCAGCAAGTAACTCTCTTGTATGTACAAGGGATTGCAGATCAGATACTTAATGGGCTTGTTGGGAGCGGGCGGAGAGGAGCTCATCCTAAATACAGTCTTCCAAGTAGCTAAAGTGGAACATTGCCTAATTGATGTCCTGAGATGTTGCATTCACAAAGATAGTGTTTTGGAAGGGTAACATCTACCAATGTGTTTCCGTATGAAGAAACTGCCCCCACAACTGTGATTCAGCTGTCACTGGCATAAACTTATTTCAGATAGATGCTTCTGAATCAAAATAAAAATAAACCTGAGTGTCTGAAATTGCACTTTCCATTTAAAAGTAAAAAGTGGGCTGTTGTGGTTGAACAGTGGGCATGAGGCTAAGTGATATAGGGTCACCAGCTTCTTTCTGGCGGGAGATTTAGGAGGATTTGGTATACACAGATGTCATGTCGCGGATGAAGAGTGGCTGTTAGAAGTTGCGTAATCTGTCTTTAGGCTGGATAAAAAATGTGCTGTGGGAACCTGTGTGTCCAGAAATGCCCCTCCCTGAACTTTCTTCACTGCAGTGTTTCTGTGTTGGGTTGTCCTGCCCACTGACCTCCTGTGCAGCTTTTCTACAGGCAACAGATTAACAGTGTTGTCTCACCCCGGTGTTATTTCCGTTGCCATCCGCTCCTTATCAGCCTTTTCTCTGATTAATGTACTTTACTCCGATAGACCTTCTGCTTAAGTGACTGAGAAACTTTTGAGCCGTCACCAAGGGCTGTCAAGCAATTCTTCATAACCAGTATGAAAAATATTGTGCAAAAATGTAATAGTTAAATCAGGCCCATCAAGATTGCACCAAATAACGTTCAGGCTTCAGTCCATTAAGCAGCATTCAGAATCCATCACTATTCTGATCATTTTTTCCCCCATCATTCCTCTGCTTTTTGCTGGGCTTTTTCTAAATTAGCCTGTTTCTCCCATGGCAGCCACAGTACCCAGCTCTCTTTTGTAAAGAAAGCGGCAAAAAGCTGCCTGTGATCTGAGAGCCACTGGCTGAGTGTTTTGCTTCTGTGTTTTACCTCTGCCTGTGGTGCATGCCATCCTGCTTTACATACTGAGCAAGCAGCCTTGCTTGCTTTTGCCAAGAGGCCTTAATACTTCCTTGCACCATATCTCCAGTCCCCCTGAGACGAGAAGTACTCTTCACCAGTGCAGCCACACATTTCTCTTCCTTCTTGTACCAGCGCAGCAGTCCTCTCCAACCTAATTGAGACTATGTTCTTAGGAAATTAAATTACTGCACAGCCAAAGGTCACTTATGTCCACAAAGTCTTGCTCAAACAATGAAACTTTTATTCTCCATTTTGATAACGTTTCTTAAATTTGGCATAAAATTTTTCAAATGAGCTTTGTATATACAGGCTTCCCTAAAAGCTGACATGTTTTTTAATGATACTCGGATGAACTAGAGAAGGCCTTTGCTTCGCAGTCCGTCAGCATCTGTGGGAATCAGGGAACCCACAGCCTATTTGTGGCTTAATTGCAGACTTTGATCCTGGGTGAGTCACCACACTTACCTTTCACCACTGGTGGTGATCACGCCTGCTCGGCTGAAGGGTGCACGCATTGAAGCAGCTCCAGCCTAGCAGCAACACAGAGCCCAGCGTGGGCTGGGAAACCTGCCCCAGAGCCGCAGGGAGCACGGCGAGTAAGCTTTATACTGCTGTGGGTGTGCTGTTCTCCATGCCTTGCTGGGCTGGTTCAAAGCTGTCTCGCTTGTCTCCATGCCATGGTCACTGGGCAGTAGTTTCAGTTTGCTACCTGGAGTGTTTCCAAGGGGGGAGATGCGGGCGCTGCGTGCCAGCCTTTCCCCAGGGCTCCTCGGTGGAGCAGACTCTCCTTGGTTTCCCTACGGTGTTGCTCTCAAGGACTGTTCTTTAATTAACCTTTCAAGATGAGATGAGTAAGTTTCAGATCTGTCAGTTATCTTGGGAAGCATGAGTACACGTACTCCTTCACTTCATGTACTTAAGTGCAAAATCTCGGATCCTAATTAAAACTTAACTAAAACTTTCAGATGAAATGTCATTGATTCTTTCTTAAATCTATTTTTATGTAATTCAAGCTTTTACTTCCTCCTGAGCCAAAGTCAAGCTGTGCCAGCAGCCCTTGCCAGAGCCCATCTTTTTCCTTCCCTCTGCGTCGGTTTTCCTTCGCTTACAAAGGTGCAGGGACCTCTTTGCTAGAGGTGTCACCTTTCCAACCACAGAGGTCCAGCCAGCACCTTCTTTCCACGTGTGTCAAAGCCATAATGAGGGAGAGAAATTGTTCTCCGTAAGTGCTTGTTAGCATTTTGCATCAGGCTTACTCACTCTTCAACTCTTAAGTGATGTTTAGAAACAAGCACTAGCTTGTAGGCTAATAGTTTTGTTAGACTGTTTGGAAAAAAAACCCAAGCAAACAAAAAGCCTCTCAGCGGGTGCATCAGGAAGCAAACCTTTGCTCTGCTTCTTTCGGTGCTGTGTTTTGGACAAAGGTAAATAAGCTGTTTAATATTTTCTAAATAGCACTTATAGTTTGTGGGGAAAGCCATTTCTCACTTCTCATTTTACTCTAAAAATTGATTAATATTTAAAAGTAGAGAAAGCTTCAGGACACTTTCAGCCTAAGTGACGAGATAAACACGAGTTACAGAGATGCATTTCAGAATCTTCCCTGAAACAAATCCTTTTATTTCCCAAGTCAAGGGTTTTGTTTCTGGCACCTCAGCAAGATTTAGCCAGCTTGATTTGAAACGTGAATCTGGTCTCGAGATTGGAAAATACATTCTGCTATTTCATTAGCATGTAAGCAGACAATGCCCTTGCATATAGGGATGCCCTTGCATAGGGAGAGGAAATTACAGTAGTGGTAGTAGCTCATTGCAGCGAGGTGGGTAGAGATGTTTTGTCTGTCTTGGGAGGGTAACTCCAGTTTTGTCTATGTACATGGATAGTAGCTGGAGGAGATTGGTTTGTACTTTGTTTTCCCTTATGTGTCCTACATGATGTTTTCCCCTTCCCTAAAGGGGATGTCTTTCGTTCAGACCTGCCTTGCCATATTGCAGAGTTCGAGATGTGCCTCGTACAGCTGTGTTAAATAATTGCATCTCAAGTAGCCTCTTTCCCAGTCGTGGTTAGTCTTTCTCAGAAAGAAGCTGTCAAAAGAGAAACCAAGGCTGAACCTGCTCCCAGGACAGCAAAAAGGTATTACCACTGAACATAGAAGCAATTTGATTATGTAGATTAAGCATGGCTCAATCTATCATAATCACTGTAAAGAAGCCATTTAATTTTGTACCTGTTTGCATGAGTATTCATTACTGCTGATAAGCAGGTTAGCCAGGGAAAGATTTCTCAAGCAGAAATGTCAAGGCTTTGATACCAGTGAGGAGATGCAGATAAGAGCAGGAGAATGCTATGCAAATTAGCTTAGGTAAAGCTTTATGTACATATATTTTTTTCATTTAGAGGGGTAAAGAAGGGAAATCCATTGAGAACAGCGCTGCAGACTTCAACCAAGTCATCTCGCTGCAATGAGTGGGTGGGTCGTGGTACATGCTGATTGGATGCAGAGGTCTCCTGGTGCTTGGGAGGAAGGCTTTCAGAGCAGTGGCATGGCAGTGCTATGAAAGCATCTCCTCTGACTGACAGGGGAGAGCAGAAACCCATGTATGTGTCTTTGCACCTCATTGTTGCTCTTCAAAAGTCATTTTTATTTAGGGGAGTCTTGAAACAATCACCTACCGCAAGTGAGAGAAGCAGACTCTGGGACTCCAGGCTTCAGGTTGCCTTTAGGCACTGTCATATGATGGAAGTATCTTCATAATTAGTCTTGCATCTCTGAACTTCTCTTTGTTAATCTAAGAGGATGGAAGTGTTCCCTTCATATAGGTTTTTGGTGCATCTCTTCAGAAAACAAGCTTTTCTTCTGTTTATTTTTCCTTTCCTCTAAACTTTCAGCTTTATTTCTTAATGATGTCTGGCTTGAATTCTTTAAATAGAAACCTATGATTGTACCACAATAAGCTGGTCACTTAATAGGGCTGTAATCTTTTTCACTGATGAAAAGTAGCCATTCTTTGTTTCCCAGTAGCCTAATAAATGGTACACAATGTACACAGGAGCTAGTCAGGGACTTGGATAATTTACAATCAGCAAATTGGCTCCCTTCACTGGAATTAATTTAGCCAATACAAATTATTTCGGGAAGTGATTCATTGCCATTTTAAAGCACTAATTAATTTGGATGACTTATGAAGATTAAAAATGAAACCTCCTTTGTCATTCCCAAATAACCAAATGCTTATTCAGTGTCATTCTTTAGTAACTTGTATCAACTGTAACTGCATGTCTTGTAACTTGAAATATGAATTCCAATGGGATTTTGGGGGGAAAACAGGTGTAAGACTTGATATTTTTTTGTTCCGCTTTGCTGCTGAAATTTTAAAGGCTCAAAATTGGTGAGAATTTTGACTTCCAGCTTCAACTCAGTGTTGTTTTATTTTTGTAGCATCCTCAACTAGTTGTTCAGATGTCGGTTAAGATATACCTAGGTAGTAATCCAAGGCTTACAAAATAAATGCTTGCCTGGAGTGCTCAGACCCAAGCTGTCCCTTGCCTGCCTCTGATACCAGCTGCTGGCACAGGTAGCAGCATGCGTAGCTCCAACCGCAGTATTTTCAGGGAGGGTGCCTGCTGTTTTCTGACTCATCCTTTCTTTCCTAGACCAGGGCTGGCCCGTAGTATTTGTGTGCAGCATCTCCCAAACCAGTATTCTTGCAGGTTATTCTCCGGTGCAGTACCATGCTGCTACTTCATCCTGGAAATGTGGTGGTCTTCATCTTCTCTCTCGTGATTGAAATGGACAGCGGTTTATGGGAGGCTGAGAATGAGCAGCTTTTAAGAAAAGCAAGGAGATGTGACTTTGATCAGGTTTATTCTACTGGTTTTTCTTCCCCTCCTGAAAATCTTCAAAGATTTTTCCTTCCTCCTGTGGAAGCTGTCTAAGCCCCATAGCACACGTGCTGTGAAGCTTGCAGCTGTCTGTGTGATGGCTTCCCACTCCTCTTGACATGCCCTCTGCTCTCTGGCCATTGGCAATGCTTTAAACAAGAAGTGTTCTTTGGCTTTTATTACTTTGCTGCTTTACACTGTCCTTAGGTAGTAAATATATTTTATTTCTCTTCCATCCTACCTTTTTCATGTCTATTCCTCCCTTACTCATTTGAAAATCTCAAATCTTTGTTAAAAACAAGTGGAACCCAGAATATCAAAAAATATACCATGCATCGAGCATGCTTGATTCCCCACCCCCCCAATCTTAGCATATGACTTATGTATACTAACACATACCGTATATATTGTTTTATATGCTGCTTGAAAACTATTTTCATATGCAGAATAATTTCTACCTTGCAGATAAAAGATGTCACAAGTTCAGTATGTATGCTGCTTTGTGCTGAACATGTTCATATACTTTCATACCCATATCTCTTCAAATGCTCATTTTGGTCTCTATTTTTTCTGTGGCTAAGGAGAATTAATTAAAAAATACTCAGATGACTAACAATATTTTACTCCTCATAACAACCCTTGGAGTCCAACTGCAGAGAACTTTGTGGGGAAAAAAACCATACTCTATTATTAACAGTTCATGCATTATGTTGAAATTTCAATGTGTTGACACTTCAGTCCATGTGAAAGACCGTCTTGATAACGTGATTATGCAAATGACAGGCTTTAGGAGAAAGTGTTTTAATTTTGAGTCTTCTGTAGAAGAAGAAAAATATTGGTAAATGTTCTTCTGGTATTGTCTCTCCCCGGTTGCAGGACACCCTGTGAGTTTCCTCTGGGTGAGGGCAGTCACTTGCTGGACCACACCACTGCTGCAGTCGAGCGTGGGCAGGGGTGAAGGGAGCCAGGGAATTCCCTGATAACCCTGACCTCTGTCCACTGTGCTCCTCCTGTCTAGTGAATTTGGGGGGAAAAAAGTGTATTGCACCACTTATTTTGCTGTTTCAGGGCTCAAGGTGGCATGCCAGTGGGTGGCTGGTACATCAGTGCCTATGTTAACTCTTCCTTTCTTAGATGCAGAGCAGCTGGCCGTACCGCCAGTGCGAACAGAGGGGATGAGTCTGTCGCTTTTGTTCAGCTCTGGAAGTTCAGGTCCCCTGTGGTACTGCAGCACTCTGATATCATTCTAGCTTCTATTTTAAGAATAGCTTCTCCAAGAAATGTAGGTGGCTCGGGTTTTTCTTCTTTGTTAGTTTTAAGTTTACATTTGCAAACTCAATTTCTCTCTCCTTCTGCAAGGTGAGGCTTTTTTTTTTCCTGCATAATCACAGAAAATTGCCAAGGGGTTGATTTTTTTTTTTTTGAAGTGAAGGCAGATCAGTCGTGCCTGTTTCTTGAATGAAGGCAGTGTTTACTCTTTCAGACTTTTACAGCTGATATTTGCTTACCAATGTGTCTCTTCTAATGCCAAGAGAAGTAGACAGAGTGCTCTAGATAGGACTGAGGTCCTCCTTATTAGAGTCATCTCTTTCCTAGAGCAAGTGAATGACATAGTGGTTGACATAACTCTGAGTGCTGGTGACATTACAGTTCCAGTAGCTGATCCCGATGGTGCAGCTGTACAGATAATGGATTGCAATTCATTGCCAGTGTAAGCAGAGGTCTGAGCAGGCTTTTGTTGTTTCCTAGGCTTTAAAAAATAAAGAGCATCCCAATGCAATCACAAATTGCATTGGTATGATACATGCTATGAACTGGGGACGCAAAGGAGTCTCTGTGCAGCTGTCATTAAACTTGTAAGTGGATGTTTCTCTCCTGTTGGGACTCTGCTGCTTTAGTAACCATCAATTCTTTATTCAAGTATGAGTTTTATAACAGATGAAGCCAAGTCAGGAGTTCACCTGGAACCTGGACTTCATTCCTGACTCCATCCCCAACTCTGTCGTGAACCATAATGCTACAAGATACAAGCTGAAGTGCAGCAGTATGTATCGTGTGGCCCTTTGTATAAGCTATGTCCCAAACAGTACAACTTAATAGAAAATTATTTGTATTACGGTGATACTCAGGGTCACCCTTATATTACATATTGGGGTGGAGAGAGAAAAAGAGCAGATTCGTATTCAGAGAGCATCTGCTTTTAGAATTAAATAAGTGTACAACTGTTTTCCCACCCAACCTCTGCAGTGCTGCTGTTGGGCCACTTGGTCTGATCTCTGATACATATCCTTCTGGGTCCTAGAGATGCTGGTTAAATAATTGATTAACCTGTTGTAAGGTTTGGGCTTGGTTGGGCGTTTTGGGGTTTTTTTTGGTTTGGTTTTTTTTTTTCCAGATGATGCCTGGAAACCTGCTTATTGTGAGTTGTAAGCTCCTCTCTTCCTGTGCTTGTTCTTAGTGTTATGCCTTCATCTCACGGGCATTTCACCCTCGATTGCCCTGGGGATTAGAGGTGGTAGGCGTGCTCTCTCTCTTCCCCCACAACTTTTAGCCTTTGGGTAGGAAGGTCCATCCCTAGTATTTTCTGGGGTTTTATAATGTATATTATGTATAATGTCCTGGAGCAGAGCCCTCTGAAAGCAGGAAGTCATTGTAGGAGCCAGGCAAGTTTTGCAGGTAGTGAGCCAGCATCTATTACCTGATCTCAAGCTCCAACCAAAGCTGGTCTCCCCTGAGTCAGGACCTCCTATGTGAGCAGCCTTTGCTATCCTTTCCACTGCTAGGTTCTGGCTTTTTTTTTTTTTTTTTGAAGTGCCATCTCTCTGCTGAAGTCTCTGGTTGGCACAAAGTGCCGATGAGATGAGATCTGAATGCTCAGAGCTAATCTCAGTAAGTTGGCCAGTATTCAGTGTTTTATGAAGCAGATGAAGGGGGTCATTTAAGATAGGAGCTGCAGGGGTAAAGCTGCGTTTCTCAATACTTAGTGCTAAAGGAGGACTCTGGTTTCAGACCAGCAAGAGCAAAGCAAGAGAGAGTGAAGTAGGTTTTGAAAAGCCATTGGCACTGGGCTAACCACCACCTTTGAAGTTGGCTTCAATGCAGCAGCAGAATTCTCACACTGAGGGTGTTTGAAACCCTCGCTGCTGGTGGTCTGCTGTCACTGCTCTTTGAATGTGGGTTTGTAACCTCATTCCCTCTAACAAGTGACATTGCTTCAATTACAGTCAAAGCGACCTCACAATACTGTCTCTTCCCATGCACCGCCCCCGCCCCCCCTTCTTCAGTGCATCTACCGATGGCAAGTCCTGCCAGGCCACCACCATTCAGTAGTCACAGCTCATGAGCTGCATCAACCTTTCGCTCTAGCACTCCTAATTAAGCAATTTTAATGGCAGGATTTAATGTTTTACAGAGTCTAAATGAAGTGGAAAAAATATGAACTGATTTTTTTTCTTTCCAGCACAAGATTTTGATCAGATAATTTAACCTCTGGGTGAAATGGAAGTAGAAGCATTTATGCACAGGTGGCTTTCTCTGCAAAAGCTTTATTTTATGTAGGTCTCTGCATTATAATATAGTTACTGCTTGGCTTTGGGCAACTGTTCTGAAGGTTTTCATATGCTTTTTGCCCTTCTCTTATCAGTAACAAAGCGCCAAAGTGTTTTGAAACCCAGTAACTTGTGACTAGTTTAATGCCAATTGTGTTGCGTGTTGGTAAAGCAAGAATTAAGGCTTTTATAACACTCCTTGTAAAAACACCTGCTCAGACTGGTTTTCCAACAGCAACACAGATTTGTATCCTTTTAACCTATTTAAATAAGACTTAGTTTCCTTTTGGTGCTGTTCTGATCTAATTCTAGCTAATGCTAGATGAGCTAGCTATGTGCACGGGGTGAAAACGGTTGCTCCTTTGAAAGCAATCTCGTGTCTGAATTGAAACTACCTGGATATGCAATTAGGATATATAATTATTTTATATAGGATACACACAGAATTATAATAATGACTCCTTTCTAAGGAAGGGAAAGCCAGTATGGGAGGAAAATTATGTTTAGTAATTTAATGAGTACCTTTTAGACAGAAATGATACTGTTAAATTCAGGGTTGTGCAGCTGAATGGAGTTGTGTTCACCCTTGCACGAGGTGTTCTGAATTCTGCAAGGGAAGCACTACTTCAAACAATTACGTCTCTGATATGTTATTGTATATGATAATCGCTTCCAAAACTCTAATCTGGTTGCTAAAGCTGGAGAGAAGTGAGCTGTTTGGTGCAGTGCTGGATTTTCTAGTTTTACTTTAGTATGTCTGAAGTGAATATTAAGTTAAGCAGAGAGGTATAGCCGGGGCAGCCTGGGGAGCTGGCAGATGAGACGGTGCATTGTTTCCCATTTACTTATAATAATGAGAGATACTGGAGGGAAGATAAGCAATATTATATATACTGAGCAGAAGGATTGGTTCAGATCCATTGAATTAAAAAAAAAGTTCCTTTTACCTGTAATCTGCAGATAGCACATAAATGAACTGCAGCAGGAGGAGGAGAAGCTGCATCTCTCCTCACTACCCGCGCTGGCAGAGGTTCAGCATTGCTAGCCAAGTCTCCGAGTGTAAAACAGGCATACATGATTTTTTCTTCCTAGTTTCTAGGTTGATCAGCTGAGACCTCGTTACCTTTTTCTTCCAAGAAAGACCTTCTACAAAGCAGACTGCTTTGGCCAAGTTTCTTCCGACCACCAAATAACAGCAAGCCTGTCTAATCTGGGGAGTATGTGCTTGGGGGAAGACTTGACTCATTTAGAGTGAAATATCCTTGATTAAAATATGAGGTTAATAGTGCTTCTGTGTGTGCCTTGCTTCACAACTTGCATGTTAGCTCCAGTATTTGAAAATATAAATTTGGTCCAGCAGGAGTATAAAAAAAAGGCTAGAAAATGAACTGGAAGTGAAATACAGATGTCCTTATTTAGTACAAAAGGATTCATCTCACAGTCAGCTTTCTGTTTTCGTTAGGTTCACACTTGGCTTGAGAATGCAAAAGAAGGAATTTAAATTGTTGGGAAATGCATGAAAATATGAAGTAAAACAGGAGTTAGCAGCTTGTGAAACTTTTCTTCTAGTGTTATAGCAGGCAGCAGCCTGCCCTGGGAACTTGTGAGTTTTCTTTGTTTCGAAACTTGAGAATATATATATATTTACCTTGCCAAAAGTAAGTAAAGATCCACACTGTGGAAAATCACTCTGCTGATGCTCAGATATTTATATAAGAAAAAGTACGGCTTTAGAGATTTCTTTTAGATAAATGTTTGGATAGATGTATGGTTAAAGGGTGAAGGGATGCAATTTGGCCGCTGCTTTCCCAGTGTATCCTTGAATGCAAACTCAGACCCTGTCCATGCCTCTTGGCCATCCTCTGCAGCCATCCTTCTTCTTCCTATCAGAAGGCTCCCTGACTTTCCCCTGAGAGCAGAGCTGTCTAAACATGTGGATGTGGACAAGGACAGTCTCTTCCTCGTAAGCCCACCACAATCACTAAATCTCTGACTTTTGCTATTCATTGTGAACTTGAGAATTACCCATTCTGCAGTGGGGAGGGGAGCTGTGAAAACTCATTTTTGTACAGATTTTTGAAGTTTCCATTGTTTTTCTTTGCGAGCAGGTTTGAGGTGGGTTTATGATGCAGACAAGTGTATTCTCGGCCAGACTGGGGCTTCTGCATTAATTCTGGATCACATATGAATATGGGATTTGAGCCCACCTCCCTACAAATCAAAGTTAATGAAGCAATGAAGGTGATGCACACCAAGCCCCATTGTCCGTCTCTCCTTATCCAGACAAATTCATACTGTGTATGTGCCGTGTGTGTGGCTTTTTTTTAGAGGTCATTTCTTTATGCTATCACTTATTTCTTCCTTGGAAGCTATAGTTAGCGCAGTAGATGATCATGAACTCTTCATGGGAGTTTTTTCTGCTGATGATTGTAGCAGTACACTAAGTTTGCTGGGACAAGAAATAAGTCGTGTTGAGTCCTGGCAGAGGACAGTTGTTTTTATTTTCCTATACCCACTGTACTGTGTCCTGTATTTCTCACTATTTCTGCTCCGCAACATTTGAGGCATCATCAGGCTGAGAGGAAAGCAGGGGGTACCTGTTGTGTGGTCCAGCTTCAGCTCCGTGGTGTCTGTTGAGGAGTCAGTCAATAGCAGCATGTCTTCAGAAAGAATATCTAAAATCGAGGGAGGATGAAGCAGATTAGCTAAAAAAATCAAATACCAGAAGCGTGTGTTTGTCTTCACTCACCGTTTGTCAGCAGAGCTCGGGTTTGTATTCTAATATTTATGTAGCTGAAGGATATTATAAAATCAGAGGTACTTTGTTGCAGCACAAGGGGTTTTGTTCACTCCTGTAATCCCAGTAGGAAAATGACATGATTTTTTTTCTTTATATACTTGAGTCTTTTTAAACTTCCTTTTTGCTATTAATTTTGTTGGTAGCTTAATGGATTTCTTGATTGTTGAGCTCCACTTTTTGATGCAGTATTGTTAGTCTTTGCATGCATGCAAAATGACAGGGAGCATTAAAAACAGTTATTTCAATTTGAGATATCTAGAGATAATTTTTTTATACCCACTGGGTGAAAATAACTTGAACAGTAGCATTGTAAGAGAGATGATTTTACTTGTGAATTGGGTTTAAAGATAAAATCTTTCCTGCTTCCTGGGACATGGATTTCCTATTCATTGCTCTGTTAAGATTAATCGGGAGCAAGACTTTAATCCAGAAAAAAGATGATTGAATTGTCCTTAAACAGTGATGTAGAACATTACCCAGATCTCACTTTATTGAAAGCCTTTTTCGGTCTTGCAGTGCTGAGAAACCACGAGCTGCTTGTGAGTACATCATATGAAGAAGGATGCTTTTCCCTCATTTGCTGGCTCATTAGAAAGTAAAATGCTTTCTAGGTCTTTTTTTTTTGGAGTAAAGTTGTTAGGAGGTGTTGTATAGAATGGGTTAAATCTGTGTAGTATGTTAGTTAGAAATTATTTTGGCTTGCAATAAGAAAAAGGGCTCACTCCACCTGCGAAAGCCTCTGATGGCTTAAAGGTCTGCCATTAACTGAGCCGCTGCTGGGTTTGTGGAGTGGCCAGGACAGAAAATTAAGTACCTTAATACAGCTTTGTTTCCTCTTTGGGAACCCAGAGAAGGACTAGCTCATACTCCGGCTACCTGAGCCTGTCAGGCAGTGTGTCTGGCAGAGCCACAGCATGATCCACCGCTCCCCTTGCTGCCACCAGCCCCAACTGCGTGCTGCCGGTGCAGTGATGCTAACAACAAGACCGTGCTTTTAAGAATTAATGTCTTTTTTTTTAATCTCCTGTTTTCCAGCAGGAAGTGTGTAGAGCCGTCAGGTTATCCTAAATCTCCAGTTACAGCCTAGAATGGAGTAAGGTTGTCATCTGGTTTTCACCTTTTCGGAGTGCCAAGGAGAGAGCGTGGGGGGAAGCAACTAATTCAAGGATTTCCAGGCTGTGATGTGTGAGCTTGACAGCCTCTCAATTCATTTCAGGACTCCTGCCTGAGAGCGGGCTGTGACTGGTAATGTTTGGGAGCTGGCAATACTTATTTCAGGTGCACGTACCACATTTAAAATAAAAAAAAAAAGAAAAAGGGGGCAAAAAAAGCAGCTTGCTGTTTAATGGCCTTGCTGTAGGGATGCTGGCAAGAAGCACACCATTGGCAAGCTGTTCCCTGGAGTTTAGGAGCGTATACAAGGCCAGGAGATTTAGGGACTTATTAACGGCACTGCAGCTTCAGGCCCTGCTGTTAGCTGGCAGTCACCGAGCAAGTAAGAAAGGAGCTGTCAGTGCCATGTTTAAGGCCGTTGAGTGTGCATGCATGCCCTGTGCAGCATCTCTTTCTCCTGGCTAGAATGATTTTGACCTTCTGAGTTAAACTTTCCCACTTAATGATATTTTCCTGTTATTTGAATCCTCTTTTCTTCACCTTATTTGCATGCATTGCATCATGTTTCATTTAGGATTTGATATGGTCAGAAGCCCGGATGAAAGACAGTGTAATAAAAGGCTGTTTTAATCATGAAATTCTGTAGCACTGGAAGCTGCTGGGACTGGTTGGGACCAGTCGTGGGCAAAAGAAATATGTTTTGTCCACTCTTGCAGTCTTCCTAGAGCAAAGTGGAGGTCTCTGTCTGCTTTAGGAGAGCCAACTAAACTGGATCGTTCCCCTCCATACACGTGTATTATCCTGTAATGCACTGAGACAGCTCCTGCAACATCCTCGGCAGCGACTCTGCTGCCTAGCCATGATGTCCCACCACATGGGGACAGCCCATGGGCAGGGTTTTGTCTGCAGCATCCAGAGCTAAGTCTAATTGCCAAGAGTTAATCCAGCTCGGTAGTTTAGAGCAAGACTGTAATCATGGTTACTGGTTTGTGTATTAAAATGCCCCTTTTTTTTTTAAGTCCTTGTTAGGTTTAGCAAACTAGCTGTAGAGGTGATTACGTTCTGGTTGGAGCAATGTGCATGGGTGGAGCAGGGCTGCAACATCCTGAGGTTCCCCTTCCCTCTCAATTCTTCTTGCTGCTTCAAGAAACAGTCATTTGCTGTAAAGCCAGGTTTGCAGCTTTGATTGAAAATGACTGTGCAAAACCCCATCAAAGCCATGCATGCCCCAGAGTCATTTAAAAAAAATAATAAATAAATCTAAAAGGCACCTTGGAATGTGTGAGCTCTGTGGGATGCCACCGGCCATCACCTGTGGTTTGCTGGTGTCCCCAGGCAGGACCTAGTAAATCTTTGTCTGCCCAAAGAGCCCAGGAAAAAAAGGGAGGAAAGGGAGAAAGGATGAAATTGCTCTCTCAGAGGTTTGGGATGATTATTAAGTGCTGGCCTGCTGCCTGATGACTGTCACTGGTTTACAGAAGTGAGACAGATCTGGGGAAGGCGGCTGCAGCTGTATAGCTGGAAAGTTGTGCTTTTAATTGCTAATTAAAGTTACCATTTGCATTTGGGGTTTTCCTTTTTAAAGTATGACATAATATTACACAAGAAACTGCTAGCATTTTTTATTTATAGCACAACCAAACTGGCAGCTTGCTCTTGCTGCTTTGCTGGTACATCTGTATTTCACCTATTGCCTACTTTTGCTTTCCCATCTGTTTTTTTAATGACTTCTGTCCTGACAGCCCTTGTTCTTCTAGTCCTTGACTCCCCTCCCATGCAGACATATGATCCCATAACGTTTTCCCTTTTGTCTTTATAAACAATAGGCAGGCAGTCTGATAGCGTAAGTCCAAAGTCAAGGGAGCTTTGCAGATTCAGCTTGACAACTCCTCTCTCTGAATTATTTAAAGGCCATAAACAAAAGAAAGCCCATCTAGACCTTCAGGTGACTTCTCATCTAGTATTGTGGAGAATGCCTGATAGGCGAGTCCTGCTAATTTTGCCCATGTAAATCCGTGGGATTTAGTAGAATAGCAAATGCAATTAGAATTCAGGGGCTACCTCCTGGTGTTCCTTAGGGGAGGGTAAGTTGCAGGGAGGTGAATAAGCAAGTCGAGGAGAGGAAAAGTGGAAGGTGAATGAAAGAATAGGGAATTTCTCTGTAGTTTTACGAATTGTGTGTTGAGTTTGGATTTAGCGGGGGGGGGGGGGGGGGGGGTCCCCTCTCACAATCAATGAACTTGTCTAAAGACATCCTACATTTCTCTTCTGACTTTAATCTCAGTCCTCGGTGGGATGGGGTTTTGTTTTGTTTTGTTTTTAACATCCTTTGTTTTTAAACCTAAAATGCTTTTCAACAGCTGAATGACCCAGTGATTTCTGATTTCTCAGGTGCATTTTTGTTGCTGGTTTTGCTCGTCCTTCTTGATTCAGGAGCAGTTTTAGATGGATGGGATCAGGGAAGAAGCAGGCAGCAGAGCACAATTGAGTCCTCTAGATGATGCGAAGTTCATTATTATCTTTTGAATAGTTCATTCTGCAGAACGAAGTAGGGAAGATGTCATGCTTTGCATTTATTGTACTAAAGCTATAAAGCTGTAGTCTCGTCATTCTTAATACCTAAGGCATAGCTGTCTTCTTTTCCAACTCCCTCCTCCTCCCAGATAAATACAATGGAGAAAGCATCAGTAGTAGGATATTAAAGCAACCTCATACGTATCATCTGTAGTCTGTATGGTTTTGTTTAATGAAGTTCTTCACCTTTTATGTACAGTCAGATCTTATTAAAATTCAATTTACTGTACTGTCTTTTTCAATACCAGCCGTACAATTTGGTAATCAAAGCTGATATTTTGCATTGTGGCCTTACTTTGAAAACTGACCTGCAAAAATGGCTTGTGGGCTTCAATGTATCTTCTTTCAGGAATTCCAGCATCTCTTGCAGATCACTCTTTCCAACAGCCTTGCAGACATGACCCAGCTCAAAGTCCAGTTCAACTCCCTTTTGTATACTGCCATAATGATAAGGATTTACGGAGACCATGCTGACCATGAGCCAGGCCAGCTCTGACCCTGTTCTCAGCTGCTGGTGGTTCTGCTGGCTGGGGGAGGATGCCCAGCTCTGCTGTCCCATCCTTAACTGTGCTTACCCTGTACTACAGGAACAGAAGACAGTAAACTTTTTTAACACAACCCTATGACTTGAGTATGTGCAGGGAGAAGATTTAAGTATAACTGGAACTTTACCTAGTTACTACTCAAGAGTAAACTTGTGCTTGTGACATTAAACGCAGTTTTGGATATCATCAGAACCTGCTGCCTGCAGGTGTAGGCTCTAGCCATTTTTCATTGCCAATCTCAAGTTTATCAACATCTCTTTTCCTTCATAATTTTCCTGCACGCCCCGGCTAGTGAAAATATTTGCCCACTGTACTTGGGGCATTTTTGAAACAGTATTTTGAGGAGACAAAGCTTCCTATTTCTCAAGACTAGAGAAGGCCACGTGGTTTGGTACAGCTTGCCCAGCCTTGTCTGCATTGCGGGAGGTTTCAGGTACATAGTGCTGCGCTTGATCCTGTTATAACATTAGCTGAATTGGATGTTGAAGGAGAGCAGCAGGTTGTGAATTCTTTCAAGATTAATAGAAACTTTTGTTTTACCTTAATTAAACTTCCATTCCTTAAATCAAAGTCCTCTTTCCCAAATAGGCGTATGTTATAAATAGCATTAGTATAGGTATGATTTCATGAAGCTTATACACATGCTGATGTTAATGTTTGTTCCTTGATTTTTCTCTGCAAGAAACAATTTGTACCTTTTATCTCACTGGGTCCTGGTGATTTCACTTCTGTGGCACACATATATACGTGTTGCACAGAAAATTTAAGAAAAAAAAAAATATATATATATTTATATTTCCTGTAGTGGCTTATGCAGCTACAAGCTGGGCCACCTTGCAGGCAGGTACCCTTCCCTCTTCTGTTGTTAACACCAAGCAGCTGTGGCCCTTTGGGTGGAAGCAGCTTTCAGGGATGAGATATTTTTGCTTTCCTGCTGTGCCTCACTTCCCCTCCCCTTGCTGTAGCTCTGCTCACCATGCAGATGTGTAATCACCCTCCCTGCCTGCAGCCTCGGCTGGAGATGCAGCATCTTACATATGCTGTCGTTTCCCGCCCCCCTGTACAGACAGCATCCTCAGCACTGACACTTAGACCCATGACTCTGTTCCTGTTGCTATTAAATGTACTATTCCCGGCTTAAAGAAAAATGAAGGCTTTGATTTCCATGGCTGCCAGACTTCTGGCCCATCCAGTAACACAATTAGAAGGCCTGCAGATATAGTGAAACCATCCTTCTTTTCCAGCTGGCATAAGCAAAACATTCAGAATAGTTAGTGTTTCGCAGATATTGAGCACTCGAGTCCCCCTGCAACGTTATTCCAAGACCTGTTAACAAAACATTCAGGATTTTAACATATGTCCAGAACGTTCAAAGTTGGTTGGTTTGGGATACTGTAGTATCAGGGTTTGGGTTTGGTTTGGTGATGGGATCCCACTTAAAAATGGATGGGTGTGTTCAAGGGATGTTATTACAGTTAAAGCATACAAATTAAATGTCAGAATTCAGGTTGCTTTAACATGACCCTTTTTTGCATTTCTCTGTCAGGCCAATCTTAGAGGTGGAGGTGATTTCATTAGGACGGTGCAAAGAAGCTACAATCAGCAGAAGATCCAATTTACTAGGTATTGTCCAAGTAGACAGCAAGTGATAGCTCCCTGCCCCAAAAAGCTGACAGCCAAACCGTATAAAATGAACAGTAGCAGAGTATGAATCCATTATCAGTTTTAAATAAATTGATTTCCTCAGTCCATCAGCCATTTCATGAGTTCCTGCCAAGTGTTCCCCTCTTGCTGACCCAGCCACCCTGACTCGGCTTGGCTCCCTTCGTCATTCCTGATGTCTCCTATGATTAACCCATTCTCCTGTATTGATTGCTACCATCTGTGGTTGTAATACATTAATTGTTCTTCCACTTTTTCTTTGAGGGGACAGTGTCATGTGAGGGGTTTAGTAAGGTTTTTCTTTCCAGCATGTCCCACTAGCACTGGCCAGCTCGTGTTCTCACCAGTTACACATCTGCAAGACCTCTTTCTCCAGAGGTTAGTTTGGGCTTTATCCACCCTGTCTTAAGCCTATGGTAGCTTTAATAACTTAATATTAGTCAAGCCTTTCTCTCTCTTGCTTTAATTAGGTGAATTCTGTGTTATTTAATCTTCTGCACACCCTGTCTCAGACTGGGAGCTGTGCAGGAGCTGGTGACTTTGTGGTTACTCTCATGTAAGCAACACTTTGTATGTCATTCTGCTTGGAGAGGGAAGGCTGTGCATCCTACCATCATGAGATAGACTTCATATCGATACTCAGGTCCCTTAATCATAGAGATCCAGTTGCCAAAGACGTTGAGGAGGTGAACTCCTCTTGGTTTCAGTGAGAACTTCGGAAAAATCCATCTAGCTTTGCTGGGAGGCACGTGCTTGGGTTAAAGGGACTGAGAGTAGGCATCATCTGGGTCTGAAACGTTTCATTACATGATAATTGGGAAACCTAAAGCATTTCCACAGCATGTAACTTGCATACAGAGCAGAATTCATGATTTTTGGAAAAGACAAGGCTGGACTTGCCCCAGTGTGGGCCATTGGACTGAATTCTAGATGGCTGCCAGGCACTAACAAAAAAAACTATCCCTGATACTTTGGGCAAATCAGTTTGGCTGTCAGATATAGCCTCAGTCCTAGGAACCGGTGTTTTTCTGTATCAAATGGGGGAGGCAAACAAAACTGCTGGATCTAGAACTGTAGGTTGGGGGCACAGAGGAGCATGTCCTCAAACAGAGCTGCCACGGTTGTGTGGCTGCCACCATTGTCTGGGACCACTGTGAGGGTCCCTTCCTGGGTGTGGGAAGGGAGGAGGAGGTGGCAGGACAGGCCCTGCGTGGCCTGAAAGACTGGTTAAACTATGGGTTTGTAGAAGAGTGAGGATATTGGGACACCTGCTATTTTCCAAGATTCATAACTGTTCAGCATGTTGTGAGCAGAGTCAGTGTCATTCAGGAATTTCTTGCCCTTCTCCCATACTCTGGGGTTAGATGAGTTCTTGGAGTGCTTGGGAGATACCAGACACTGCTGTAGGTCTAGGACCTGTGACTGCTAGGTAAGTGTCCTGCATCCCATGAGCTTAGATGTATGCATAGATGTGACCTGTGGGGTGGGAAGGGTCATTAAGTGTTCTTCAAAACCCTTGGCTGGGTATCATGTTGGACCCAGTGCATTCAGCCTCACCTGGCAGGCTGTTGCAATTTAGGGTTGATATCTAGCATGCTTGATAGCAGTGGTTTGTGCCCCTTGTCTGTTTGTGAGAGGAACGCAGCTGGAACAGGTTTCTCATCAGCAAATGAGTAAATACTGTAGTTCAGAAAAGGGATGCTTATTAGGAGAGTTAAATCTCAGTGGTATTTCTCCCTGCTTTTTCTCTTCAGTGCCTCATTGTGAACATCTGGTTTAACCTTGGGCAAATCCACTGAGTGTGTTGCCTCGGTTTCCCCACATGTCAAAGTAGGATAATACTTAGCTACCTCACCAGGGCATTTGTTACACTTAATTAATGTTGTAATGTGTCTTTGGTTCCTCTGATAAAATGTGCTGTGCGAATGCTAAGTTGTTTTTACTGATTGGATTGTTAATTAAATGTGCGCATATAAATGATTTATTGGCATTGGAGAACTAAGACTTAATAATTTAAAATATTAACGTCAAGGTGGTTGGGTCAATTTTAAGCCTGTATCATTCAGCTATTTAGAGACTGAAACTAATGGCACTGGGAGAGGAAGAGAAGCAGGACCAGCTAACGGCTTATTTCGTGGTATTTCTATGTGGGGACTGATTTAATAACAGCACCCCAACTCCAATGCCTGGCCTAGGGAAGCCACTGGCAGCATCAACAGTGCGCTGAGCTTCATAGAGCACAGGAGATGTGTCACCTAGCAGTGATCCCTCTCGGCCCAACTTAGAAACCATTTGTCAGCCTTCAGCAGAGTGTGCTCCAGTTCAGCAAGGCAGCTGACATGCAGTATTAGCTCTTGTGTATTCGGAAAAAGCATGAGAGAAAGGATACCTGGGGCACGTGTGCATCTGCAAGGCTGCTGACGTGGATCACCTTTTCCTATTGAAAGCTCCTGGCCCAGCAGCTGTTTGTTCTGACAAAATAACATGGTGTTTCAGTCTCTAACGATAAGGCTTCTGCCTCCTTATATTCTTCTACCCTCTGGTTTTTATCTAGGCAGATATTTCTGAGGTGGATATGGGAATGAGCTGTAGTAGACAGCGCAAGCAGGGACCAGAGGAACAGATATGTCATCCTAGTGCAGTAATGAGTTCAGGGACCTAGAAGTACAGAGGTAAGAAGACAAGGCAGCCTGTGGGAGCAGATAGTTGATACTGGGACCAGAGGTGGTTAACAATCATCTATTCCCGTTCTGAACCCAAGGAAGATGTGCACATTGGTGTTGGTGCTAGTATGTTGGAGACAAAAGGGTTGGAAAGAAAAGGAAACTGTTCTGTAAGCAGGATTTTCAAAGGTGGATTCACAGGGGGAGGGAGAAGGAGATGGGAAGATGTACATGGTGCTGTAGAACAGGCAGTTGAAACTCAAGAACGGAGTGCTGAAAGTAGGGTTTTGATGAGAGATGCCATGCAAGGGATAATGATCTCACAAATACAAAAGCCCCAAAGGATATGGGACAGATGGTCTGGGAGAGATGAAAGCATTCTTGCACAAACTAGGGAATTGCTGATTCAAGTGTGAAGAAGATTTGAAAGAGGGAACAGAGCAACTGAGGAGTGTTGGGTACAGTTGAGCTGGAAGAGAAAGCACTGACTTGGCAAAAAGGAGAAGGAAGAAGAATAGAGAAGGTAAGAGGGGTTGGAGAAACACATAGTGAGTGTGAAAGAAAGAGAACCAACTAAATATGAAGCAGGGCTTAAACAAATTGGAGTTTGCCCCTCACAGAAGGGCAAGGAGTGTGTTTAAAGAGGACCGAGGAGCTGGGAGGGGCAGGAAAGGATGCCTTGTAGCATCTCGCAGGAGTCTCCCACCAGCATCCGTTCCTTCCCAGTGCAGCATCTGGGAGTGGTGGTCCTTGCTGTGCTTCAGGACTGGGCTGTGTGGCACTCGTGGTAAGCTGTGCTTGTAGCGTGGACTGCTTGTCTGTCTAATGTAGGGTAGCTTGGACTGAAAAGGCTTTTCACATTCTACTGATTTCTGTTTATGGCTCCGATCCCTGATGGTTTGCCATTGGTCTGTACAAAATGAAAATCTAAAACTACCAGATTTAGGTCACATTTCCGAATACTCTTATGCAGATTGGTGGCCGTTTCTTCAGATCGCACATTTTGTTTCTGATGAGGGTTTGGAAGGGAGGCATAAGCAACAACAATAGCGGTAGTAATGATAGCACCCCAGGGCTTGGTTTTGCCACATACAGCACTGATGGGTAGGGCAGCATGACCTTGGCTAGGGAGAGATTAAATTCGTCACCTCCAGTATGATGTAATGACTGACTGCAACAAACAGTAGAAGAGAAAGGAGGAAAATATATTGGTGGTAGGAATGCAGGTCTTGGACTGTGCAGTTGTCAAGCGATGTATGGCATTGCATTATATACAATTGCCAAACGAATATTTGGGAGCTTTAAGTATTAAGAGAATAGATGCTAAAAGCTCTTCTCACTGAACTAATGCCTAGTCATTTCCTATGGTTTTGCAATATTGATGCTACTGTGTTGTATGTTTATGTATACTTTTTTGTAGGCTTATTACAAACTATATTTTTATACTGCTGCAGCTTTGTTCAAGGCCTTGAGCATATTGTTTATGGGGAGCATCTGAAATCCCAGGATATATGACCATAGGAACAAGTAGCTTTAGACACCTTGTAACAGATAGATGAGCAGTGGAGCTCAATATTCCCCCATATAGAGGAGGAGAAGACTTGCCCTTTGAGGGAGGGGGGTTAATGCCGACATAATTTGGTTTTAACATACGTCTCCTTACCTTGCCTGATGGGGAGTGTGCAACAGCTGTTAAAGCTGTGTACTTCGCTTTACAGTAGATGCAGAATAATAAGCATCTGACGAGTTATTCTCATCTTGAATTCTAAATAAATTAGGCGCTCATCAAAACCAGTTTTGTTCCAGAACGACTAAATTACAGAGGCCGTCACCTGTAATATATCAACAGTTCCTGGAGTGGGCTTTGCTGGCTGGCTCTCCTGCCTTTGCAGACCTTTCTTTGCCCTCTTCCCATCAGTTTCATTGGCCTCTGTTTCCATCTTGAATTCAGAAGACAGTGTAGAATTGAGCAAATCGGTGCCTGTCTGTGTGCAGCACCGTACATGTGCATACTTCTATTTTCTTCTATCCTGGTCTTCAGTTGCCATGTTGATCTTGTTTTCTTGAGAGCTACATGCTGAAAAGAAAGGTCATGCTAAGAAAAAGTGATTTCTCACTTGGCTGAGAGATAGCTTACTACTTACTTGAGTGTGTCATTGGAGCAAGCCTTGGGCTGCTTTCCTCTGAGCACCCATGTGCTGTGAATCCAGACACCTGGGTATACATGATAGCAAACAAGCTTCCAGTATACAGCATCTTCTTGTGCTGAATTTGGTCTGAATAGGAGTAGAAAAATGCATTAAGTGTAAAATCCAAAAATGAGAAGACCGCTTCTTCAGGGTGTGGGAAAGAGGGATATATTCATGTATTGAGAGTTGCAGTTAGAAAATACCAGATGTGGAAGTGTCAGAAAACTTGATAAAAGCATCCCTGGTACAGAGGTTAATGCAGAATTGCAGAAAAACGAGGGGAGGGATTCAAGGAGATGTTGAATTTCTGCGTGCGCATGTTTCCTAGCGAGACATGCTTCATCTTGTGTAGAAGCTGCAAACTCTGCGTGATGTAGGATGATGAGAACACTAATCTGTTTGAAAGCTTTTTTCCCCTTTGTAGTGTGTCCGTGTATTCCTACGTGAGAAGAAGCTATACGCATGTGCATATGATTGTAGGCAAGCCTTTCTATAGAAAGGGAGCCAAAGGAGTGTCATCATCTGTAAATCTGTGGGTTAATGTGTTAAGAAAATATCTTTATTATGCTGTGCGGGTGTAATTGTGTAGCATTTGTAAACTTAAAAACACCAAAAGATGTGTATTTGCAGCTGGATCTAGAAAGAAGCACAGATGAAACCTTTTTCAGATATATTGAGTTGTTGCTTTTTTGGGGGGGCCCAGATAAGCCTAAGGAGGCTTTATCTCTGTGTGTACAAAGGAATTACCTTCAGAGTGAGATAAAAATACAGTTTCTAAGGATTAAAAGACACGGTTTAGGCATGCGTGTTCTGTTCCAGGTTTAAAACCAGAAGAGTTGGGTGGTGCTGCTGCTCCTGAAATGTCTTGGTATGACATCTTTTGTATGTAAGACCTCATTCTTTAAAGAAGTGCTCGGTTTAAAGGAGTAATTAATTTCTGCTTGGGCCTGATGTTCACAGTATAGACAATATTCCCTTAAAATTGTTCAGAAGGGATTAATGTTAGGTGAGCGTGATGGCATATAAAGGAAATTCTGGCACACAGGGAGATAGTGGGTTATGCACTACTCTTTAACCATCCCACTGTGCACCCCTTCATCGATAATGATTGTATTGCAACAATGGAAAAAAAGAAAAAATTCTGTGTGCAACACATTATCCTGCTGGGAGGAGATCTAATCTAGCAGTTTAGCTTTTAAAAACCTCTTGATTTTTGCGTGCTGGAGGTTCATCGTGTTTTCTAGGTTGGAATTTGTAATTTTCTTTCAAAAACAAAAGCTGACTTGAGTCATACAACAAGAAAATAATCGGATCCCAGGGGATTTAGAGTGAAAAGCCATTAGAATCTGCTAATTACAAGATGAAGAGCAGTCAAGCAGTGGTGGTCTGTTGGGGAACCGCTTTCACACATCTTATATGAAAAAGCTTCACACGTGATGTTGATGGGAAAACTTTTGGTGAAATATGTCTTGCAGATGGTCTGCAGCTTCAGTCCTAAAAGCTAGCACCTGAGTAATAGTTGCCATCTTCAGTAAGGACCGAGTAGCTTTACTTCAAGAAAGGGCTTTCTTGAAAGTACAAACAGCACTAGATTTCGTTCAGCTATATATTTTTATTCTGCCAATAAATAAGACCATGGCCATTTGAGTGCAAGCTTTCGCACCCAGTATATTTTCCCATTGTATCAACAACTTTGCTTAATTAGGTTCCAGTTCCTCTGAGTAAGTGTTCAGGGTTACTTGGCAGTGAGTCTGCTTGAAAGAGTATTGCTGATGAACCAGCCATTTGTTAGCAAAAATGTCTGCTGGGGTGGGAAGGTGAGAAGTTGTTAATTTAAAATAAGATCTTTAAGAATCCTAACTGTGAATCCGTAGAACAAGCCTAGCTGAAAATCCAGAAAATTCACGCTTACCTCAGTGACAACTGTGCCGGAAGTTTGAGATGAATATGCTTTATTTGTGCAGAAAAGGGGGGATAACAGAGGCACAAACTTCATGGCCTGTAATTATTTATAATACCGTGAAAGTCCCAAATAGGATTTCCAGTCTATCGCATGAACGTGTGCACATACAATTTGAAGAGACACATGTTGCATCTTAATAATCCTCCTAAGGAACAACTTCTTCAGCCCACTATGTTATTGCTGGTACCTGTAGAAAGTAGGAAAGAGTGTAAAAGTGAGAAGTAAGTCCACATTGTACCATTTCTCCTTTAGCCAAACTTTCCTCCTTCCTCAGCGTGGGCCTTGAGGAAAACACAGTTAAGTTTATTTCAAGGTTAGTTTTGTTGGGCTAATGGCATGGAGAAGTGCTGCTGCATCTTTTATGTGTTGGCTTACGTGGTCAAAGCTGTGGTTGTTAGCTACCCACTGCAGTTCCTAACCTTTAAGTACTCTGACTCTGTTCCTGGTAAGACTAGCTTTTGCAAAACTGCCACGTTTACAAACTATAAAAGTGTAGGTTATGTTCACACATAAATGTTCTGATTCACAGTTTCACTCCCAACATGGGGACCGAGATGTTTCAAAGTTGGCATCTGGGCTCCTCCTCTTGTGTGGACCATGCTCCAGGTTTTCCTTCAGTGTGAGCTTCTGAATTTCACTTTAAGGATTGATATATGTGAGATTACAGAGGAGGAATGGTCTCACAAAGGATTATATTAAAGGAAAAAAAAAAAAGATGCGAGTGATTTGTGCTCATCTTGCCTATTTTGAGCCCCTTTGGGACAGGCTCTCTATTTTGTGTCAGGAAAGGAAGGCAATAAAATACTCAGCTGTGATTTTGCATGAGGCCGCTGGTGAGAGGGGTGCTTAACTCCTGGAGCACTGTGGCTGCAGGTGGGCATCCACGGTGGCTCTTTATTAGTGAAGAGGGATGACAGAGAGGAGCCTTGCAGTTACTGGGAGGATGGGTTTACAGCTTAGCTATAGGGTCTGTCTGGAGCTTTCACTTCCTCCACAGAGTTGAGTCCGCTTGAGTATTATCAATGTGTATCCCTCCAAGGAGATGTGTGAGCTGTTTTAACAGCTGTCCATCTGGGGTGACTTTCATTTAGCTTCCCCCCCAAAAAAATGTTTTCTTGCAGAAAGATGTAAAGAAAGAGTGGAAGAGCTACAACCTCAGCTGTCTTTTACTCCCTATTGCACTGAAGCAGATCCAACAATTTTCAGTTGTTCAGCTGAGTTTCCTCAAGCTCCGTGAAACATCCAGAGCATTTCTGATTCTCTTAATGCCGACTGCTCTTGCATGAATACTAGCAGTCAGCCAGACTTTCCTTCTCCTCCCTTCCTTCCCTGTACAAATTGCTTCCCCAGGGCCATCCAAATACAGGGCTCGTCTAGGAGGGAAGGAAATCGGTGGTGCTTCAAAATTGAGCTGTCACCGGGTGAATAATTCCTTCGAATGATGAATGTAGCAGGTATCTCATCTACTCAGGAAGGTCCTAAATTTGATTTTGTTTTTCTTTGCCATCAAGAATGTGCTGCAGAAATTTCTTCTTTTGGCACAATCAATGAAAGTTCCTTCAAATCCCAAGGGCAAATGCTCCTACGTTCCTGTGTGTAGACCAGTCGCATTCTCCTGGATGTGGCAGTAGATGAAACGGGGATGTGTCACGTTCAGGACAGAGGTGCTTCTGTCTCGTCTGTCTTTGCTCTTAGGACTGATTTACAACTTCATTTTGCATAATGCCTACCTCCATGTGGCTATGCATCCAGCCTGTAGGTAATAACAAAGATTTGTGGTGGAGTCAAGTCCTTCCCAATGTCAAGGAACTGTCCTTCAGACTTCCCATAACACTGTCTCTGCAGTCAAGGAAAAAGTTGGCATGTGTGGAAGGCTGTTCATAAGTCTTAGCACAGGACTTCAACCCTGGAGCATCTTAGAGCTGTTCTGGACCTGCATACTCTGTTAATCTTGACTGAGTCCTGAGATGCACCTACATTTGTTGATTAATCTTTCTATGTTCATATGTAATGCCAAGAGACAAGAAGATGCATACTTTTGACATCCCCAGAGCCTTGCTCTTTTCTGTTGACTTAACAGGACCAAAACTCTTAAGCTGTCTCCTGTCAATTTTATGGCTGTCCCTGGCTTGTTGAGATGCCACGTTATCTCATCGCAGGGAACCCGAGTGCACCGCGCCACGTCTCCACCAATCGCTCCTTATCTGCCTTGATGTGCAGAGGAGAGGTTGCCACATTTCATCAGGTTACACAGTTGGTGGCTTTCCACCAGAGTGCAGTAATACTTGAGATTAGCAGCCACATGGAACAAAATGCTTTTGCTTGCCAGGCAGTAAACCCTTGTCTCTTGAATTTTGTTATGTGTTCATTTTTTTTTTTCTTCAATCTTGTTTTAGCAAAGGCAGCTGGCACCTTCTGCCTCTCCTGTTAAGAAGGGCTACAGGTGCTAACCACTTATAGCAGGAGGTGCATGCATAGAAGAGTCATTTCAAGAATTGATTTCTTCGGAGCAGGACTATTCAGTCGGAATGGATCTCCAACATACCCTCTGCCTCTGCTTTCAGAGTTTCTGGCTCCTGCAGACAACAAATTTGGGAGGGATGGGGAAGGCCAGCCTTTCAACTTTCTTGGCCTGCATAGAAACACCAAGTGATTATGGTAAAGTAGAACATGCAACCACAGTGGATGGTGATATCCTGTTTTTCATGCCTGAGAGATACAGATGCTCGTAGTGGTGCGGTAGGGGAAATAGGTATTCTGCCAGTTAGGTGGTCATGGTGGTTGTCTTCTGAGGATGTGGTAACTCCATCAGACATGTCCTGGCAAAAAGAATGGTTCAACGTGCTCACAGCTGTTGCGAGTTACAAACTTACAGATCTAAGCAACTTCATGACTTGCTTAGGTGTTTAACATGTTGAATATATTGGCTGTTTTACAGGCAACAGGAAAGGAAGAGAATTGTTTCTTTAGAGGATTAAAAACAAGTTACTTAACTGTGTTCCCGGGGAAGCAGTGCTAGAGTGCCTTAACAAGCAAGTCACTGTTTGTTCGATGACAGATTTGGTGCTAATTTTGCTGCTGTCTGCTCCTGTTTGTGTCTCATGGTTGTGGGTGAAAGCAGCAGAGCAGTGATTAGCTCAGACCCTGCTGAAAAAAAAACCACCAGTGGCTTCTGAAGAACAAGGGAGTGAGAGTATATTACCCTCTGGCATTTTTATTTTATTTAGCAGGTAAAACTGTTCATTGAAACAGAGTTCATTTACAGTGGTACCCCAGCAGACTGCAGCAGCAGGATGAATTACCAATCACTCACAGTGCAAACAGGAATCATTCAAACCCTGGATCATCTGTACTCAGGAGTTCAAGTCTCTTGCACTGCATGCTAGATAGCTGCCAGTGTCTCTCCCTTGTCTCCAAAATCCTATCTGGCATCCCAGTCTGTGTTTTAGTCCCCAAATCACGTTTATATCTGCATCTCCCCCCGGCGGGTTTTGATTCTAATGCTGTTAACCAGAAGCTGAGTGTTTCACAGGACTAGACTCTTTTACCCACCAAATTAATGGAAATTGGAGTGTATGCTTCCTTTGAGGATGTACTTTCTTTTCAGGAACTTTGAATTGGAGGATAATATCAGGAGTCTTAGCTAATCCCCTAATGATTGTACCAGGGGTGAACAAATCTATCTATAAAAATTAGCCCAGTGGTCCACTACAAGGCTACTCTTACTTGTTAAGTGGGGCTTTGCGTTGAAAAGGATTTTTCTCCCTTTGCTTCGAAGCTGGTGGCTGTGCAAAGTCCCAAACCTCACGGCAAGGCAGCGTGCAGCCCTGTTGGGGCTGGGTCAGGGCTGGCTTTCCCTTTGGAGCAGGGCATATTCTAGTCACTGGGTTTATTTAAAAATCCATGCGTTAAGCGATGGGATAATTACAGCAAGTTTGTCTGGGGATGGATAGCAGCAGTGAGAGAAATTGAAAAATGTGTCTGAGAAAAGATATCAGCTGTCTTTAGAGTTCGCGGTGGGCAGTTTGGCAGCATACGTTACAACTGCTTGGCACAAGGACAGATGCGGGACACCAGTTTAGGAGCAGTGGTTCAACTTCAGCATCTCCAGGGCTGTTGCTGGCGCCCCAGCGCTTACATGCTTTAGGTTTATTGGCACCATATCGTTCCTTTGGATTTCCCCCTGCCTGAACAATTTTGGTTTGGGAGGGTGTGTCTGCACTTGCTGGTCGCATCAGGAATGCGGCCTGAAGAGCAGAGGCTGTCTCCCTCAGTTTTTGCCTGGGGGTTGCCTGACTGATGCAGCAGACCATTAATTTGCAGACAGCCAGGATATCTCCAAAGGCAACTCCATCAATTGGCAGGAGGTAAATAGATGCTGCCTTTCTAAATAAAGCAGGGCTGGAGCCCTCTCTGTTTATCTTCCCTTCCAAACTGGGTGTATCTGCTATTGCTCTCTAGTCTCTTCTCTTTGTTTTACTTGTCTGAAACCTCTTGGCTGTGGGAGAAGTTGCGTGGCCTCAGAGGTGGAGAGGTTTTGTCATGGTGATTAGTCGGTTTAGTTAGGGCACTGGAGACCTTTGTCCATATGCTGCCAAAAGATGAAAATGATTATTATTATTTGCTCACTTCACAGGGAGACTGTGAGGATTAATTCATGTTTGTAAATTGCTTTGGAGATTTAAAGCTCTGTACAAGCACTAAGGATTATTGCTTTCTAATTCTTTAAGGTAATATAACTTTTGTAAAGACTTTTATCCTCGAAAGCATCTTGGAAATAGGAAGAGTTAAGTCCCTTTGAAATGAGATATACTTCTAATGTTCAAGATAAAAACAACTGCTTCTTCTCTGCTGCTTCTTCCAAAAAAGGGGAGGGGGAAAAAAAAAAAGCAATGGCAGATTGTGATAGTGCCTCTTCTTTTTTTCCAGGAGTCCAACGTGCTGATTGCTGCTAACAGTCAGGGTACAATTAAGGTAAGTTATTTCATGCATCTCCTCTTTAAACATTTGAATCTGTTGTTAGTAAAGAGCAAGGTCAGAGAAACTGTACAGCCAGGAGAAACCATTAGAGGAGGTCATCCCAACTGTAGAATTTTGTAATTAAAATGATGTATTTGCCTCTGGTACATGGCGGAGCAAACAGACAGCACACCAGCAATGAAACCCAGTTAAAGCAAGGTGTAGAAAAGCAGCTGGTGGCTGTCCGTCACCTGCCATGCCTCTGCTTGCTCCTTGAGGTCCTGATAGCATGGAGAGTCTGGCACAAGCATCTCCCCAGGCTCATGCTGGTTCTTGTGGCAGCGGAGGCTGTGTGTTAACTCACCGGCATTAACCAGAGCCCGTCCTCTGGCTGCTGCTGCCGACACGGGGTGCAGCAGAGCTGAAAGCTGAGCTCCTGATGTGCAGCCAGCTGGAGCAATGTTTGAAATGAGCAGGGATACTCCCTTGCTTTGTTTACTCCTGGTGCCCAGACTGGCTGTAACAGACAGCAGCTGCCAGCGCAGGGTTTTGTGAAAGCAACAGCCTTCCCCGTACACCAAGAAGCCAGCATTTTGCCAGGTTTTCAGCACTTTAATTCAAAGTCTTCCAGAGTGTCTGTTCAATGTATTTCTATCCATGAAATGTCAAGTGGTAATGAAAAGACTTTGTCCTTCTGTACATGTCTATCAGACAGCCAGTCAAAACCAGTACCCAAACCCAGGCTGGTGCTGATCCCCCAGAGAACCCCAGGTCTGATGCCATCCCAAATTGTACACAGCAGCATTGACCTTCACCATGCTTTTGAGGCTTGGTGGTTAACACCACAAGCTTGTAGCCCAGAGCCCTGGAAGGTTTCTGTAGCTGCTGATAAAGGGGTTTACTTGCTGTTTGCAAAGTTACACACTGGATTGTCACTCTCATGAAGCTGAGGTCCTCATCCTGATTTCCCCTCGCATCGCTGTGACAATAGCAGCTCTCTGGAGCCAGCCCAGAGCTGCTGGTCTGAACAGTCCTGGAAAAATCACCAAAAAAGCAGGAATGGGGGGAGATCCAAGTGGGCCTGTGTTTGACTGCATGTCAAGATTTATTTTTTTCCTCCTTTTTAGGCCACGAGTGGCCTGATTACTCCTGGTCTTGCAGCATTTGATGCTGTAGCCTCTCGTTTGTAGGCAATTTATTTAGCAGGCTGTGGAATTGGTTGCTCATTACTTTGGTCACTTCCTTCTTAGTAAAATGGGCAAAATGGACAGATGCTTTTGATATCTTGAAGTGAATCCAGCAGCAACAGGAGAGTGATTAGAGAGGTTTTGCTTGTACACTTTGCTTGTTAATGAAACAAGATACAGAAATGTGCAAACAACCAGGGCTGTCAGAACTCTGGTATTTCCATTTGCCTTTGGCAGCACACAGGGGGAAGGTGGGATGATCTGGGAAAGGACGAGGTTTGCACAAACCCACTCCCATCTGGGCACAGATGCCATGCCAGCCAGTACCCATGGGCTAAAGCTCTAGAGCTTTCCCCAGTAAAACCACCTGGGGTTAATACAGGCTGTGCAAATCACTCTGCAGGTGACAGCCCTCATAGTTACTTTTCTTCTGCCAACTCTAGACCATGCCTTCAGAGGCTGCTGCACCATCTTAACATGGACAAGGGAAATGTGAGCACAAGGGCTGAGAGGACAAAATTTCTGATCTCCATTACAAGATTTCCAAGTTGGTTGATTGGGATGAGTGGAAATGAGACAACTGTGGATGGTTTTGCTTCATGCTGTAACTTATCCTAGCACAAGCAGACATAAGAATTGGGATCCTTGCCAAGTGCTTATCCCATTTGCGTGATATTATTGCATGCTGGTGAATAAAGGGTAAGGGGGTGGAGACAGAAGGGTCAGTCCTGTCCTAGTGATCTATATGTTGATGTAGGAGATAATGAATGTCATAAATTGCTATTCTAAATGTCTCGTCTTCCCTACTAATCAGGTACTGGAGCTGGTATGAAGCGTTTTCTCTCAAGGCATGAGGTACTTGGTCCTGCTGATATGCTACAGTATTCGTCTGGGATCCTCAGCAGGACAAGAAACCGAAACCACCTTGATGTTCCTCCCCAAAACCATCATGTTTGGGTTTTTTCCATTTATGGACTTTCTAGGACGTTTTGAGACACTGGAAACACCAGTGAACTGTCTGCCATCAACATTAACTCCACAGACTTTGCTGGTGGTGGTGGTATGGTTGTCTAATTTTTATGATAGGAAAACAAATTCTTTTAAATAAACACAAAAAGGAATAATAAAATTTATTGAGCCACAAGCTGAAGCTGGAAGATTCTCTGTTGTTGCATACGGGAACAGATTTACTTGGGAAGGGAGCTTACAGGACCACACAGGGCTGTCCTCAGTTGCACATCTCCGGTTACCTTCATCTGGACTGTTCCTTCATTCCCAGTGGAAAAAGAAAGTCTTACCTGGACATGCAAGCAATCTACTTTGAGATCCCATAAAGATATGGTTCAGTTGTTCCTTTGATTTTTTTTTTTAGATGCATTAAATGTTGAGACATATCATGCAGGTTGACACTTCTGGAGACTGAAGTCCTCCGGTCATCAAGAAGAGAAGGGCAGCTTCCCCTTCCTCCTCTCCTTATTCCCCTGCCTCGACCCAAAGGGGCAGCTCTAAAGGAGAGGAGTAAGTTGTCCTTCTGTCCATGTGAACCTGGGCCCCTCTGCTGCCTGCCACCAGCAACGTGCTGAGATGAGGTGACCTGCAGTTGCCTGGGACCTTGACTGAGCTCACCAAGACATCGTGGGGTTCGTGATCTCCCCCTGCACTGACCTGGCTGCGTTTGACTATCTCAGCTAGAGGAGGAAGCTTCTAGATCCAGTTACCAAAGCCCTGCACCACTTAATCGCCCATGTGGTCTGGTTGCATTTGTCCCTCTCTGCACACCATGGAAGCCAAACATTTTGAATGTTGTAATAAGAGAGGGGATGGAGCTGGTTTGTAATGTGTTTCAGAGCCATGATATAAGTAGCCTTATTTTTAATGGTCATACATACACTTAATTGTACATACGGAGGGGGAATAAACCATGATGCTAAGAGTCGTTGTTGCTTGGTTGGCAGGATAGTGGGAGGGTTAAGCAGGTGCAGACAGTCTTCATGAGTAGCAGACATGCTGAGCTGTCAGGATTGCTGCCAGGACTTGTTAAGCTTGAAAGTGGAATCAGTGGGTGTAGCATCTTTTCCTAGCTGTGGGTGGCAAAGGTGCAACATATACAGTGATACCTGCGGGAAGCATTTCAGTTTGCAAACAGAATCTCTCTGCGTTCATTCATTCCAGTATGTGTCTTTCTCATGCCTCTGAGGCTGAGATTGCTGCAGGGACTTCACCATCCATGTCAGCAAAGCAAGGACCTGCTGCAGCCTTGGGCCGCTCATTAAGGAGCTGTAACTGATGGTGGCGTGTGAAAGGTGTCTCACGTCTTCCAGCTGTTGAAAGCCTGATTCTGATTTTCCCAGAAGGGTTGTGAGGTCTTTTGACATCCTTCGGTCACAGGACAAAAAAGAAAAACAGGGATGCTCTTGGGAGTATGAACAAAGGAGCAGGGATGAAGCCTTACAGCAGAGTCAGGGCAGATCCTGTCCTGATTCAGTGCTGGTGCCTGTTTCCAGCAGGACCACAGGGGACTTACATGCTCCTTTGACCAACAGCTGTGGCTCTCAGGTGGAAGGGTGTGGGACACACTGAAATCGCTCTTGGCTTCTGGAGAGTCTTGTCCAGTGGGGAGAAATGTGATGCTCATCTCAGAGGTGTGGATGGCCCCCAGATGTTGTGTGCTGGTTTTCTTCCACAGTTTCTGGCATACCAGTGGGGGGTGAGAGCAATGAGAGAAGGAAGGGAGAGAGAAGAGAACATGCTAGCGTGTGTCCTGCTCTGAGGTGCTATCTGCAGGTCTCCATCGTATGAGTCACCTGAGTCACTGTGGCAGAAGGAAACGAAATTGGTTCCTTCTGTCTGATGGCAGCTGTCTGACACATCCCACTGAGCACTAACTTGATTTCCATTTAGCTGTATTTTAAGAGAATTTGGTGCTGGGTGGCTGTGCTGGGCTGTGCGGAGCATCCTTCCTAGCCAGCCACCTCTGAAGGCAGGGCTGGTGCAAGGAGCGGTGGCCGTCGCTCTTGCTGCTTCCCCTCATTTCAGACTTGGGTTTCCCTCAGCCTCTGTCTTGTTTATCGATGCCTACTAATTTATTTTGCAAGCTGCCATGTTGTACCCCTGCTCTGTGCCACGCATCTGCTGCTTGGCAGGTGACTTCATTCCTTCTCTCCCCCCGCTTGAAGGTCCTCTGTGTTTTAAATTGAAATCACTCCGATGAAGCTGAGATCTTAAAAAACAGAAGAAAAAAAACCAGCTATTTTGAATGCTGTAAGGTTACCCCTTGAATTAAACAGGGAAAACAGTTTAACATTGGCTGCCTTTATTTTTTCGGTTTTCATTCTGTTTCAATCAAGATAAAATGTAAATTTGGTGTCTGGCCCTAATTAGAAACACAGCAGCTCATAAACACAAGCTGATGGCATTTTTTTGTCTTTGTCTCTTTGTCACAAGTGGTATGCTCCTTATTTTAATTCCCTTAATTTTCTTTCCTTCAGGTAACTCTTTGCAGTTGACATATTAAGTCGCGTATAATTACTGTAATTTTTTTTTAACAGCATTTGGTCAATATTTTTTTTTTTAATTAGTTGCCTCCTCAACAAATGGTCCCTATCAGGTTTTCAGCCTTTTTAGAGTCAGGGAGTGATTGAGTTTGGGAGGGACCTCCAGAGGTCTCTGGTCCAACCCCTTGCCCAGAGCAGGGCTTGCCTCAAAGTTGGATGAGATTGCTCCAGGGCCTGGATGTTCACGACTCAACCAAGCAAGGATCGGAGATTCCTAAGTCCCTCTGGGAAACTTGTTCCAGCGCTTAACCACTCTCCTTGCAAAAATTAATTGCAGATGGTGGGCACTTACAGTCATTATTCTCATCTTCTTCTTTTGAAAGAACAGGGTTACAAAGCCCTTGGCTGGAAGCTGCCGCAGAACAGTTTTGCCTCCAGCGCTCATGTCCCTGTGAGAGGTGTTGGGTGAGTCAGATTTTTCTCTGAGAAAGGGAATTTAAAACCCTGCTGGGCCAGCCAGCCTCTTTAATTAATTTTAAAGCATTTAATAGAAGAGTAGGAGGAACATGCCTCAGTGCTAAAAAGAAGTTCAGTGCTGGAGGGAATCAAAAATGATGGTCAAGGGGAAATTTAAATTAATATCAATATGTCAGGGCTCTTCAGCAGTGAGTGTGGACGGCTGCTAATGCCAGTGTTCGACCCGAGCACTGGAGCCTTGTTTGTTTAGGGTAATTTTGTTTAACTATGGAAGGTCATAACGACAGCAGGGGATAATTGGAAAGGCAAATCTAACTCCTTCCTTGCTCAAAAGTCCTTTTTCCTTTCTCGCTGCTTTTTGGAGGGCAGAAATAGCCAGCAAGGACCTGCAGCGGTCTGGGGGGAAGTAGAGCGTTCACTGTGGCGTTTGCCTTGAAGAAATCATCTTGTGTGTCAGCAGTGTCCACGTGTGCAGGCAGCTGTACAGGCAGCAGTGCTAACCCCAGTGTCCAGCAGAGGTAATTGGGGAAATTATGGCCACTGCCCGCAAAGACTCTTTTTCTTGATGCCAACCTCGCAAGATCCTCCTCACTTGCTCTCCAAGCAGGGTTTCCCTTCCTTTCAGCAGTCAGAGACTGCATGCCACGGTTGTTCATGGGTGCAGGGTTATTACTGAGCATCTGTAGGAGCTTGGGTACTGTCATCTGCTTTAAACGTTGGGGAGCGAGGGGTTTGGCTAGCAGGGAGGTGTGCTTAAGACCATGCGAAGCCATGAGTTGTAGCAGGATTCATCACATAAGGACCAGAGCCCACATCTTTCAGAGAAGCACTTGTAGCCCTAGTCCCCACAGCCTTCTGGTAATCATCACTGCACAGTTTGTTTTAGTTTTGCTTTCAGAGTGAGCTGCAAATGGGTTCTTGAAGTGAGGGTCATCTCATCCTTATCTCTGTTCAACTACAAGGCAGTATTTGGGTATTCTAAGTCTTTAACCTCTTCATAAATAAATTAAAATGGTTAGTTGGGTTAAAGCAAGACTTCTTCCTCTGCTCTACGTGTTAACCAGGCATTTGAGTTGAGAAGGTCTTGCCAAAAAACTGGTTTAAATCTTTCCAGCTTAATCTGGCTCTGGCTGATGGTTGGCGATTGTTACTCAGCAGAGGCAGGACAAGAATTCATCCTCTAACATCAAGCAGCAGGAAGAATTCTTGGGAGGGGAAAAAGTGAGTTTTTTGACACCTTTTAGAAATAAATGGTGAGAAAGAAAACTAAGTATAGACCTTCCTTGGCTGGTGTGCGGTGCAAGGGGAGGTGGTTTCAGCTCTTCCAGGACCACAGCATCTCACAGGGCTCCCTGCTTCATGAACCTTTCAGGTGAAGGAGGGCTCCGTGCACCTGTCTTAGCCTCTTCTAATCTGCCTGGAATAGGAAGTGTGCACAATGTGGCTGCTACCATCAGCGGGCTGTGGTGGAAAACACCTCGTCGGGGAGTGGGGAGGAAGGACAATATCATCTGTGATAACTGCTTGCCCAAAGCCTCTGATCTGTGCAGCGTCAAAGGCAGAGAGAGGCAGGTTAATTTTTTCCGCTCCCAGTTTTGCCTTCTCTTAAAGGCATTGTTGTCTCCCCAGTCTCTTCAGGGGATGTATTAACCTTGATGCTCCTCTTTGACTCCCAAAATATGGTGGGGAGCAGTGGGACTGGCTTTCACTTGGAGACTTACATGAGTAGCAGAGGGGTGTGAGCTCCATGAGCATCTCTAACCCCATCATCCTCCCTGAAATCCCTCTGGTGCCTCTGCCCCACCGAGGGCTGGGGAGCAGACTGTCACTTAGTCTCTTAAAATCCTTCCAGGCAGCTGAGGAAAATCATTTGGAGACTTCCAGAAAAAGAAAAAAAAAGTAAAGGCCATCCTTAGGAGGCCTGAGTAATAGCATGTGACAGCTGAAACCAAGCCAGCAGTGCGAGCTCAACGCAAATCCCAAACCAGCAAGCGACAATGTGCCCTTCCAGCCCTGCCTGCCTTCCCATCACCCCTCTCTGTGCCAGAAGCCTTGCTGGGAAGGAGAGCAGCCCTAGGGGCTTTTAAGTCAGAAATTAAACGTGTTCATTTAAAGGTTACCTCATCATAACGCCCTCGGCATTGTGAGCCTCCTGGAGGGGACCAGCCAACACTGTGGGGCTGTGGGGAGCCATGAGCACGGTGTTGGGCTCCAATGGACCGAGCTGTGGAGGTGCGAAGCCACTGGACCATCCCATGTGTCCCCTTCTCTGGACCCTGCGGTGAGGACAGTGACCACCGGAGGATGAGCAACTCGTGCTGCAGGTGTGACCCCATCGCACCACCCAACCCTCCACCCATGATATGTGCAGGCTTGGGTAGGGAAAATACTCAGCAGCTCTGATGTGCCCTCAGGGGCCTTATTTAAACAAGAAGTTTGTCTTGATTACAGTGCTTAATCTGACTTGTCAAAATCCCAATAAAGCCATTTAGGTGTTTAAGAGGGAAAACACACTCCTCTCATCCTCCTAGAGCTTAGCAGGAGCTGATCTAAGGCCACTAGCCTAGCTGCTCCTGTCCCATCGCCAGTGTCCCGGGTCAGAAGCACGTGCTGGGATGCTGCCTCCAGAGATGAGTTCTCAACCCCCCAGCCCAGTGCCAGGGCTCAGTTACCCATAAAGAGTTATTTTACCCATAGAGTTATTTTATATGGAGTTATTTATTTTATATATATTTTTAATTGTTATTAAAACAATTCTTAAGAGCTAGTGGCTCTTCCCTGGTCCCATGGCGACCGAAAAACATCCTGAAGCTGGCATTGATCTGCAGAGTGCAGAGAGACCCATGACTTAATGGGGTGGGGGGAGTTTGAGAGGAAGCAAAGCAGGGTTGACCCCTCAAAGTCATAAGAGCATCACGCTCGAGCTGGTGCCAGACGGGCGCCCGAGACAGGGTAAAATGGGCCAAAGCCCAACAGACCGCGATGGCGCTGCCCCCGGCATGGCCCTGGCAAGGGCGAGCGGCAGGCTGGGGGCTGCGAGTCCCGGGGGGGTACATGGGGCAGCCCTACCCACGGCTGGGGGGAAGGTATGGCTGCATCCTAACCCCATCCCCTGCTCCCCAGCTCTGCACAGAGGAGGAGGAGAGCTAACTTCCAAGCTCTTGAAATGCGATATGATGGGTTTATGTTGCTGGCAAAGAGCAGCGGGGCTGGGAAGAGCTGGGAGCGCCGCATCTATTTTGTGACATGTTATGGAGCAGCTTACGTCCGGATGTTACTGGAGAAGACATCCATGTGTGTCCCAGCTCACCCAAAACAAGGAGGAGGAGGAGAGGGCAGCATCAATTATGACCTGTGTCCCCCCGCTTTTCTCCTGTTCATTTTTTTCCCGTAGGAGATGAATGGGAACTCTTTGTCTCCTAACATGACTGTACCGTATGAATTCTCTGTCTCACCATCATCCTTTAAATTATCCACATAATAAAATATGTATTCAGTGATTTCAGGTCATAATTTGATCTGCTTAGGGAAGAAAAGGAATGATGGAGAAGGGTTGCCAGCATGCTCCGCTCTCCTCCATTTATCTTTATTTATCATCTTTTTTTCCTAACAACCTCTATGCAGCCAAGTGATGGAAATGCCGGTACCTGTGTGCTGGTTCCTTGCAGAACAAGTGCCCCATGGCACCCCTGGCTTGCCAGGAGCTGGTGAGCCTCCCTGGCTGCCACCAACCCCGGACTGTTGGCAAAGGTGATGTTCAGGGTGGTCAAAGGGCTGAGCCATCCTGGTAATTCCTGCCTTGTCCTTGCTACCTCTGGGCTCAGTTTTGCCCAGCTGTAAAATGGGCACGAATTTGCCCCCATGCAAACCCCAGGTACGTGGTGGTTCCCGCAGGAAAGCGGCTCTGCACAGGCAAGCTGGGGGGGCATGGGAAGCACCCAGGATGTGCCCAACCTGCTGGCAAAGGCAGGATGGCATTGCCTTATCCCAAGGCAGAGGCGTGGGGTTAAAGATCCTTCCTTTGTCTCATCTGTGGGGCAGCTGTGGGGCTGCTGTAAAGCACCGGAGTTGCCAGAGTTTCATTTTAATACCAAATTTTAAGTCTGAATGTGGGTTTTAATTACTTTCATACACTCCTGTGATATCTAAAAGCCTTGTGTGCTAAAGGGCATTTTGCATTTTAAAAAACCCCAGGAACCTGTGATACCCTGTTGTCGCTGGGGGATGCTGCAATTCCCAGCAGAGCTGTGAAGCTGTCCCACAGGGGCCGGGAGGAGGAAGGACAGGGAGCCCAGCACTGTGCAGCCAGTGAGGGGATGTCCCCAGCACTGTGTGACCCAGGCACAGGGCCCCCCCCCANGGGGGGGCGTTGGCCTCTTCTGCACAGGGGAAAGGAGACCCTCCCCCCTTGGCTGCACCGCACCAGCGATCACGCCCAGAGCATGTTACGCTTGTTTGCAATAAAAATCAAGGTTTAAAATCCTTGCGTTTAGCACGGTCCTTGGACCGACGTCCCCCGGGTGCCTGTTTTCACCATGGCTGTCTACATAGCTATTTGTCTGTGAGCCTGCAAAACTTCTCCTTACAGGGATGCAAAGCCATGGGTTTCAGCAGCACTGGCTGGTGGGTCAGCACGGCTGCCCGGGGAGGTGGGGGATTTGGGGGAAGTTTTCCAGAAAGGAGTATTTGGGGGGCTTCTCCCCCGAAGGGCCCCCTGCCACCACACAGATGCTCTGAGCCCCCAGAGGCTCTTTGCCTCTTGCCTCTGCTTTTAAGGGCTATTTATTACAGCAATGGAGATGCTCTCTGCATGACCATCACCGCTGACGGATGAGAAAGCAAGGGCTCGTTGCGGTGACGATGCTTTAATGATGATGAAGTGTTAGCGTCGGCATCACTTACCCAGGACAGGTGGAGAACGGGAGGAAAAACCAAATCAGTGCCACCTGCCCAGGGAGGGGACCTGTCTGCCCCAGGCATTTCTGAGCAGCTAAGGGTGGCCTTGCTGCTGCACCTTCTGCTGCAAGCAGGGGCATGGAGGGGAAGAAAAAAAATGAAGGCAATGCCCCAAAGCACCCAGTGTGATTTGCAAAGCTGGAAACCGTCGTGCTTTGCCAGGACGAGAGCAGCTGGGCTTAAATAAACCCTCTTTTTGGCACCCCTGCGTTGGCCCTGGGAGCAGGGGGAGATTTCCAGCTTGCTTTGCATGGAAGAACCTCAGCACACCGAAGAGGTTGGGTTGTGTTTTGCCAGGGGAGGGGATGCTCAACCCAATGCCAGCTCTCAGTCCCTGCCTGCTCATTGCACCCTGCCTGCCCAAATCCCCAGCTGCTGCCTGCAACCTGCCTGCCGGGCAGGCTGGTGTCCCCATCCTGGTGAGCACAGGTGCCACTAGTTGCCTTCCAAGTTTTCAGTGTGTTTTGAGGCTGCAGGGTGACAGCACTGTGGTGAAGCCCCCTGCCATCAGGGTAATGTGCTGCCCCATAGCACTGCCAGCCCAGCTCAGGTGCAAAGCCTCCCGCTGGGGTCTGAGCTCCAAGAGGGACCCTCAGAGGAGCCCTTGCAGGGTGGCATCTCTCCTCCTGCTCTCCCTATGGCCTGTGGGTCCAGGCACTGGCCATCTCAAACGGGATGGAGAGGTATTTGGGGATGGGTCTGAGCACAGGTCAGCAGCAAAGCGGCTCATTCCCCTGCAGATCAGGGTGAAATAAAGAGCATGGCTTCTTCCATAGTGGCAACACCTCCATCTGAGGTGCTTTACTGTCTTTAGGGGCCGTTGAACAAACTGAGATGCAGCTGATGCTGGGGAGGAGAAGGGAAATTGCTGCTAGCAGTGCCCTGAAACCCAAGGATGGGGGACAGCTTTGCAGCCACTTCCCCCCAGCAGCAGCGACCAACCTCGGTGCTGCCCCATGAGCGGCTCACTTCTGGGGCTCTCCTAGGGATGCTGGAGGAGGGGCTGGGGATGGAGAAGAATGGACATGACCAACACTGAGAGCCAGGAGGTGCCCTATCCTTGGCACCTCTCACAATGAGCGACATGTCTCCGTGCTCTTGGCAGCGAAGCTGTGTCCTTCCTAAAGATGTGAAATTAAAAAATCCATTTGGTTTCTTGTGTGCTCGCAGTGATCCCTAAGCACGGGTTTACTGGATGTTTTCTGAAAGGTCTCTTCTCCTAATGAGCATTGTATATACAGCCATGTCAGCTCGACCCCCCCGCTGCAGTAGTTGGACTTCACAGCAATGCCATACTATAATATTAATATTTATTATTTGCATATGAAACGTTGGACAAACTGTTTTGTCATTAAAAAGACAAACTTCCCCTGGCGTCGCAGCGAGGCTGTTTGCTCCTCGCCAGCAAGGGCAAAGATGGAGACACCCTCACGGGCAACACAGCTTGTAGCTGCCAGCGCGTCTCTCACCTGGGCTTACCCACATTTCCCACCACTGGAGCATCTCAAGGTATTTCTCTTCTCCCTCAGAAACACAAACCCTGCACTAAGGGAGCTCTTTGCAGTGAGCTGGGGACAGGCTTTCCCTGCCGATCACCAGGAGGATTGAAGTCTTGGTGCTAAGGAGCAATAAAGCATCTGGGCTGCCTTGCCATAAAGCTCACATCTATTTTGCAGGGCTGTTTTCTGGCTCTGCCACCGTTCTCTGCACCCCTGTCAGCATTCGCCTTCATTCAGCCGTTGCATGATAGCAGATAACTTGGGGACTTTTATTGTAGGGTATTAGATGGATTTAAAGGTTTGGGTTTATTGCTGTCGCAATTATAGTCAAACCTTTTAAATATTGCTCCTGGTTTACGGTAGGCTCCCTCTTATTATCCACAGACCCACAGCCCTGTGTGTGCTGCAAGTTCCTGGGGAAGCAGCTCAGGGTGCTGCCAGCCCCCTGTGGCCCTGAGCATTCCCCAAAGGCCCCAAGCTGACTCCCCATGGCCCCGAGCATCCCCCCAGGGCCCTAAGCATCCCCCGACAGCCCCAAGCATCCCCCCACACAGCCCTCAGCATCCCCCCTGGATCCCAAGCATCTTCCCATGGCCCTGAACATCCTCCCATGGCCCTCAGCATCCCCCTGGGGCCCTGAGCATTCCCCCCATGGGTCTCACCGTGGCTGCAGTGCCCAGGGTGCTCTCCAGCCCAGGAAAAGCACTGTGGGCTGGAGACCTCTCCAGGGTTATTCAGCCTTCCCGGGGTCTCTGCACGGGAAAGGCAGCACCTGCCCTTGGCTGTAATTGAAGTAGATGGAATCAGGATGGATCAACGTCTAATTCCTCGCCTGGGTGAATGGGGACAGATGTTTAATTTTCTGGTAATTCAGGCTGGGAGCCCTGGCTCATTCCTCTGCGCGCATGTAAGGATCACCACTGCCAAGAAGCAGTTTTGCTTCGTACACGTAGGGCTGCGTAAGAGCTTCGCCCCGGGGCTGCCATCCCCAACATCGGTGATGGGAGAAGAAATAAAAGCCATTTCCCAAACTTCTGCAAAGGCAGAGTTCCCATTGCCGCGCACACCTGGGGAAATAGGAGGGATGCTCAAAGCGCGGGGATGCAGGTGGGCGCCGGTGATTTGGGGCTGTGCTGGCAGAGGAGCAGCAGGAGGGGAGGGACGGAAACAGCCGCAGCTCACTGTTGGGCATCTCCCCAAATGGGACCATGTAGGAAAGGGATCCTGGTGTTTTCAGGCCAGTCCAGACGGTCTCATTCGCTGGAGGGTGCTTTCTCCTAATGCACTGTGTTATTGCAGGGATGGAAACCCCTGGGGTGTCCAGCTGAGGCTCAATACCCACCGGCATCAGCAAGGCAGGCTCAGAAAGTGTGAGGGTGCCCAGGCTACATGGGTGGTTATGGCCCAGAGCCCCAAAGAGCTGCAAAAAGCACGAGCAAAACAGAGGGGGAAAAGGTATTTGAAATTATCTCCCCAAAAAGACTTCTAAATTAAGATCTCTAGTTTTCCCCAGAGTGGTCCCCAGGGGCCACTTCAGACCATCCACGCTTTGTGCAAGCCACACGCTCTCCCCTCCAGAGGTGTCCCTTGGAAAACTTCTTGTGTTTGCTGCAAAACAAGCAAGTTTCTCATTTTTGGGGTGTAGTTTGCTCTGAAGTGCATTTAAGAGTAACGGACTTTGTGTGTTGCTCCTCAGCTTCACCACAGGTTTCATTAAGGATCCTCTTCTGCAGGCAGTGACAGCTTTGGACCCTGCTTGGACCTGCTTTTTCCTTGCATCTCCACTACCACTGGAATTAAAGCACGCCGGTTTTACACCCAGCCACACTGCCTGCAGGGACTTGGGTGAGAAACCTCTCCTTCATGCATGGTCATGGTCAAAACTCCATGACTTTCGGTGACGTTGCCCTTGACTTTGACTTGCAAGCTTGCCATCATGGCAGGAAGGCAAAGGAGAGCAATGACCTCCTCTTCTCCAGCTGCCGTGATTTCAGCATCCAAGGCAGGACCCACCCAGCCAGGTCCTTTTGCCCACCACAACAAGGAGCCTGGGTGGAGAAAGCCAGGAGGGACACATCAGCTATTTCAGTCTATTGTTTGAATATGGCTTCTTGGGGGTTTTTCCATCCATCTGGTCCAAGGAACATAATTTTTGTCTTGCTGGTACACCTGTAAAACCAAAGAGGGAGTTTTCTTGCAGCTGAAATAGTTCATTTCCAACTCAGGCTTTTGCATTACAGTTGGGAAGGTTGCATGCCACCTCACTGGTGGCACCCATTGGGTGTAGGTCAACCAGTTTTAGTTAGCTCTGGTGTCTGAGGCCATCAAAAATTGCTGCCTACTCCCTCAGAGCTGTGGGTTTCACCCCATGTGGGATGTCTGTGCGCATAGGTGCAGGTATATGACTCCCTATACATCTAAGTGGGCACTTATCTACAGAGCTGAAGCATCTCATCATTATTAATGGGCTTTATATCTCTCAGTGAGCTTCCATTTTAGGGAGGTAGGAGGTAGATTAGGCAATTTGCCCACAGCAATGTGGGGAAATTGGGAAATGAAATCATATCTCCGGAGTCACGGACACTTTTAGGGCCACCTTGTTACCGTGACTAAGGGAGGTCTGGTTTAACTCTTCAGGACAGGAGTCTCTCAGCTGACGGAGCAGCTTGCCAAGAAAATGTTTGAGCCACCTGTGGAAACTGTGTCTAAAGTTGCATGCAGAATTAGACTGAATTGCTCTTTTCAACTTTGGTTCACCAGCTCGGCTGGGAAAAAAAAAACTCTACCATCAACAATGCTGTTTGTCGTTGAGCAAAAAGCTTTCAGAGGCTTATTACTTTGAATATTCAGGTAGGTTCTGAATATGTTAAAATATAACATTATAGCCTCTTCGGCATCTTTCCTGCATTATTTTGGCTGAGTGATGGTAATTGGGTGAATTTGTCAGGAATTCACAAATGGCTTCAATGGCTCTCAATCTGCAAAGAGAGAATTCGATTGAAAATTTCTCCTGGCTGTATTTGAGTCAGTGACCACTGGGGACTGAGGCTTCTTTCTCATGCTCTTGGTGAAGCCGGTCTCAGGCTGTACAGGAGCAGTGGGGAATGCTGAACTCGGTTCTTTTTAACCAAATTAAGTAAGGACGGGTGTAAAAATACCTGCTGCTAGCTTGACCATTTATCCTTCCACTTCCCCAAGGTCTGACGGCTGGTTGGAGGCAACGTATAATGCCAGCGTGGGTCTCTTTCTCCATCCTGCTTGGAAAGGGAGCTGGGTGTGACCCTCGAAGAGGGACCAGAGTGAGGACGGTCCTCAGCCCCCCCGTTGGGGCTGAGGCTGCTCTCCTGCCCAAGCAGCTCTGTTCCCCTGTCCAGACAGTGATGTACAATTTGATACCCCAGCCTCCCAGCTGGGTAGGAAATACCCCCCACCCCAACCAGTGACTGTTAATTAAACTTTGGAGGGGGGGGCAAGACCCAAACTTTGTTGTCTGGGGTTGTAGAATCATAGAATGCTTTGGGTTGGAAGGGACCTTTAAAGGTCATCTAGTCCAACCCCCCTGCAACAAGCAGGGACATCTTTAAGTACATCAGGTTGCTCAGAGCCCCCTCCAGCCTGACGTTGAATGTTTCCAGGAACGGGGCATCTACCACCTCTCTGGGCAACCTGTTCCAGTGTTTCACCACCCTCATTGTAAAATATTTCTTCCTTATGTCTAGTCTAAATCTACCCTCTTTTAGTTTAAAACCCTTATCCCTTGTCCTATTGCAACAGGCCCTACTAAAAAGTTTGTCCCCATCTTTCTTATATGCCCCCTTTAAGGGGGCAATAAGGTCTCCCCGGAGCCTTCTCTTCTCCAGGCTGAACAACCCCACCTCTCTCAGCCTGTCCTCATAGCAGAGGTGTTCCAGCCCTCTGACCATTTTTTGTGGCCACGCTGGTTCGCATTCACAGCCCAGTAAGGCTGAGGCCAAACTCAGTTGGCTCTCACTTTTTTTGCATCCCGTTTTGTTGCGTGGCCCCTTCCTTCCTCCCCCCCTCCCCTTCTTTTTTTTTGCAGCCGCTCGGCTCCTTCAGGAG
>WAAD01043233.1:149406-239758 GCA_013389945.1 Fregata magnificens | reverse complement strand
GTGTGTGCCCCTTTCCACCCCCGCGGCCGGGCAGCGAGGCGCGGAGTTGGGCGCGGAGGAAGGCGGCGGTGGGAAGGGACCCGCCGTTCCCCCGCCGCGGTGCGGCGACTCCCCGGCCCGGCCACGAGGGGCTGTGCGGGGAAAGGGAGGGGGTGGGTTTTTTTAGGGGGTGTGGGGGGACACAAAGGCTGCCTGCACTTTCTGCAAGTTCCTTTTGTTGCTGGAATGAGGTTAAAGAAATTTGGCTCTTGGCACCTTGCGTCATACGGAGCGAGGAGACAGTTTGGGGAGGGGAGGAGGTTTCTTGCTGCATACTCGCAGGCAGTGCTGGCGGGGGGTGGGGGGGCTTATTCACACCCTCTCCCCATCAAGCCCATGCTTCGTATCTCCTTCTCACCCGCTCCCCCCCCCAGCTCCTGAGCCGAGGCTCCCCTCTGCTAAGGGCTGAGCACAGCCCGATTCCCCGCAGGGCCGTGCCGGCAGCAGCTGGGGAAGCAGCATCCCTAACTCCAGGCGGGGTGGAAACAACCCTGCGCAGCCTTTCCTCCCGCACACGGCTGCCGTCTGCCCGTAGATGCTGCTGGCGGACACCAAGACCCCTCAGGCCCTCTGCTGAGCCTTAACCCCAGCTTTCTGCTTCAATTCACCAAAGTTTGAATGTCATTTTTGCCTCCTCTCCTGCCTGCTCAGGAATACCTTGCAGGCAGTGATGGTGCCTTGCTCTAGGAGAGCCGACCACTTGGGCTGCCCTGGAAGGGGCCATCTGAGGGCTTTGGGCTGAAAGATGCTCCCCGAGCCTTTGCTGAGCTGCGACTTCTAAAACCAGGGAGCAGAGGGCTCATTTGGCGAGGTCGCCGCTGAGCAGAGGGGTGGCCGAGCATACGGAGGAAGGGGCAGTGAGAGTGTTTCCGAGGAGCATGTTAGTTAGGCGTGCTTTGTTAGCAGTTACCTGTTACGGCTTCTGGCAGAATCTGTCTGTCCGGAGAGGAGGAGAAGGCTGAGCCCGGTGGGGGGATGCTTCCTGGGGAGGCAGGGAGTTCGCCAAGGCACTGCGGAGCCTGAGGGGAAGAAGCATCCCTGTATCCTGCCCTCCTGGCTGGAAACAGGGAGCACCTTGCTGCTGTAAGCTCCTGTCCATGCGTTGGCTGAGACTAGACATCCCCTTCTGCGGTGGCATTGGGGTCTCAAGGAACGGCCAGATTTGGGGGTCACTTTCTGTTGGCTGCATCCCTGTGGCTGTCGTGTCCCCCCCCGCCATTGCGCCCCCGTGGGACTTGTGTCTACAGGCAGGGAAACTGCGGTGCAGAGAATGGGCAGGAGGAGGAGGCCAGGCAGGCAGGCAGAGGGGTCAGAGGGGGTTTCCCTGCACCCTCGGTGGAGCATGAGCCTGGCTGTTTATTTGACTCTCAAGTCCGTGCTCACAGCAATGGGGTGCAAACCCCCAGGACGGGATGCCGGACAGGCGGTCTCAGTGGGAGAGAGGGGCTGTGGAGAGTTGCCGGCCCTGCCAGCCTGCTGGGGGGCAAGTCCCCCCCGGGGTACCTGGGCAGCAAGAGGTGGTGACTCCTCGGGGGCTGGGGCTTTTACTGGAGCCACGGGGCAGATTCAGGCCCCAGGATGGTATGGATCCATATGTAGATGCATAATGCCAGGACTGGAAGATGCAGCGCTGGTTGCCAGGGCTCATCATGCTGGTGCTTGGGGGGGATTTGGTATAAATCTTGGCAAACCAAGGCTGAGGAGAAGGTGTGTTTTGGGCTGAGGTTGGGGTTTCCTCTGGGCTCAGCTCCTGGTGAGTGGAGGTGGCTCTGTGGGCAGGGGCAGGCTGTGCAATGCTGTGTCTGGGGGGCTGCTCGTGGGGCACAGGGGGGCTCAAGCCATCCCCCTGGAGACCTCCCTGCCCTGCCCTGCACCCCAAACCCACTCAGAGGGGCTCAGCAGGTGGCTTTGAGCATCACGAAGGGGAGGACAGAAGACTGCAGGGATGGTTTGTCACCTCAGGGCAGCAGCCATGGCGGGGGACATGGATATCTTGCTGTTCCCCTGACAGTGATGCTCCAGGCTGCCCAGTCCCCCCTAAAGTGGCTCAAGGACCGCATTAGGAGGCAGAAATAAATCCTAGGGGAGCCCTTCCCTGACACAGCTGCAGCTCTGGCTGCCGACAGCTTTATCTGCAGCTCAGGGTGGGGGGGCACCCAAACCTGCTGGTGGGCTGGGGGCTATGGCTCCTGCCCCAGCAGAGGGTGTCTATGGGGCTCCCAGCCCTCTCCCTGCTCCCATTCATCTTGCCGGAGCGTGTAGCGAATGCAATAAACACCGAGAAAAATGCTAATTAGCGAGTACAAGCATGCAGGGTGTAAAATAGATGTTTAACCATATTATATAAACAAACATAAAGGAGCCATAAATTAGGCGGGGGAAGAAGTCGATCCATCGATGGAATTGCCCAGGCAGAAGAGATAAAGGCAGAGCGTGGTGGCCGAGGGACAGGGACACGGCACGGCCGTCGTCTGTAATCCTCTCTCCTTTCAACTGTGCCTGTAATGAGAAATGAAATTTCAATGTCATTAGATGCTGCTTCTCCCCGTAGGGTGGTCCCAGCCAGGGGAGCAGCATCCTTCGGCCAGACCAGGGTTAAAATCCCAGCAAGGGCAAAGACTGGGATCTCTTGGATTCTCCCAGCTCTCGGGAACTGGTCTCTAACTGTGCCCCGTTTGCTGGCTGGAGTAATGGGGAGGTGGCTGCTAAATTTGATGGCGTTAAGTGCTCAAAGCTCAAGGTCTCTATGGGACCTGCTCGATGGCGTGATTAGTTCCCAGTCTCCCCTAACCCACATCACTGCTCTCAGCCCAGTGTCACCCTTGCCATGCAAGAAATAAAATAAGGAAATAAGAAGGGATAGGGATAGGAAATTAAAAAAATAAAATAGCAAATATGGGACAGGTGCAGCAGGTGCCGTTAGTCCATCCCTTGTAGAAGGGTTTTTTTCCCCAGCACTCTCGCACGTCTCACAAGGCAGGTCAAACCTTCCTTACCGATGCATCTGAAATGATTCCTGGGGTGTCCAGCACGATTTCAGCTGACCTTTAATTAAAGATTCTCCCCATCGGCTGCCTCTGCTCCCGCAGACCTTGAAGGGAGCTGCTTCAACTGGGTTTCATAGGGATTGAAAGTGTCTCTCCCCTCCATTCCTCCCACTGTTCCCTAGCCAAAGGAGGGGGTCACGAGCTCCTTCTCACTGGGGCAGCAGCATCCCTACACAAATTAGTTGATGATGGTATTCCCTGAAATATCCCCAAAGTTTGGAGTAGTTGGACTGCTCCAGCCCAGGGACAGGCAGCTGGCTCAGCGCTGCCTGTCGAGACATCACGTCCCAATCCGCCTCTTGGCCTCCAGATCTGCTTGGGGAGTTTTCTGACTGAATTAATATTGAAAGGAAAATCCTTCTTCACCAAAATCGCGACACCAAACCTCCCACCCACAGGCTGCCACAGTGTGCTGCGAGCCCCTCTCCTCCTGCACCTTCCCAGTCCCCTCCAGCTTGTCATCCTCATCTCGGAGCTTGATTTTATTTTCCCTTTATAATTACCCGTCGCAATCTCTCACAGCAGCTCCTTGATGAGGCCCAGGTAATTGTTTCGTTCTTTTTTTTCCCCCTCTATTTTCCTTGATGCTTTGCAATGTCAAAGCCTTATATTTCCATAAACTGGCACATTTCTCCCCAGCAAAACATCTGCAGGGCAGTGGGTGCAAAACAGGGAGCTGAAAAGCCAGGGCAGGCATCAGCGAGGTGCTGGCAGCTGCCTTGCTTATGCCTCCCAGCTTCAACCAGCTGCCTTCAGTAAAACACAATGCTTTTAATAAGCCGGCATGGTGAGCTTGTCCTGCCAGCCTGTGAGCATCTGGGTCGGCAGAGGTTGGGAAAACATGGGGCGGGTGGAGGTATCACAGCTGCAGGATGTCACACGTCCTCTGTCCTTCTCCCCATGCTGGGGACCCTCATGGGCAGCGATCTGATACCCCATGGCCGGTTGCTGCCAGATTTGCCTGTGGGGTGGAAATCCCAGGGACACTAAATTCTCCCCCCATGCTCCCAAGGGTGGCTGGGGGTAGGAAGGGGTCTTGGTCCCCCAAACACCCCCAGCAAAAAAGACAGCAGAGGCAGTATGGGCTTGCTGAGGTCCTTGTCTCTAGGAGGTCTGGGCAGCAGAGATCTTCATCTGAACATTTTTCTCCTAAAAGCTCTTGGGTTTTGGGGGACAGCGTGTCACAGGACAAGCTAGGACCCATCCCAGCTACCACTTACTTCCTCTTCCCTGCCCCTCTCTTGGCTTTTTTGCTAAATAAGGGCTTTTTGGCAGGTGTTTCTGCTCTCCATCTCTTTTCCCAGAGCAGACAAAGCCCCAGTGCTTGTCCTCTAAGGCAAGCCACCACAGGAGGATGAGGTTTGAAGCCTCCTGCTAGTGTGTGGTCGTGCGGATCATTGTTAGAGGAATTGTTCAGGGGTGTTTGATTGGTATCTGGGTGGGCGTGGGATGTTTCCAATCCACCTTGCTTCCCTTGGCCTGGCCAGAACTCCTTCTTTTGGAGGAGACCTCAAAATCACCCATGCTTTGGGGAAATGAAGTGCATGTAACTACTATTAGTGTAGAAATGTCCTTTGGTAATGTCTGTCCTCCAGGAGAGGGGTCTGGCAGAAGCGCGGGCTTGTCTCTCTCCTTCCCCTCTGCTCACAAGAGGCATCATGGGAGGGAGAAATTATTTCAGCTTTCTATCCTTCATCCCCGGGGCAGCTCCCTCCTCTTCTTCTCACTCGTTTCGGGAGAAGATCCCATGTGCAGGGCTGCGGGCTGTGAATGGGGCTGGAGAGGTGCCTGGGGAGCGGAGATGCTCCAGTGGGTGCTGGGTCTCCCCGCAAAGTGCAAATATCCTCCCCAGAGGAAGGAAAACAGCCTTAATTCTGCCCACCCGGCATGGCTTTCTCCATCCTAGGATGCGAAAGGGCATGCTGGCGTGGAGGCCATGGCCCAGGGGAAAGCTGCTCTGTTCACGTTAGCTGGGGCACACGGCTGGCCAGCATAATTACTCTTCCTTGGCCTGGCTGCCTGGGATTTGAAAATTGATTGCCGAGTCGATACCGATGTGTTTGGACCATGTGGGGCTACCCGCAGGCGCAGGCAGGCACTGGGGTATGGCTGCCCCCACCAACGGCCAGCACGGAGAAAGGCTAGGCTTTGGCTTTCCGAGCTCATCACTAGCAGGGGAGGTGACCCCTGAGCCCTGCCTGCACCAAGCCCTGCCTGCACCAAGCCCTGCCTGTACTGTGCTCCCCAGCTGGAGCAGGGTGGTGGGTGCAAGATGGCTGAGCAAGCAGGAGGGGCAGAGCGTGCCCTGAGTCATGCAGCCCCTCGTGGTCCCCACCCTTGGGGGTCAAGTCCCATCATTGCGGTCCTAGAGCATCATCTCCAACAGTGAAACTTTTCCTAGCGAAGCTCTTGAGCCATTTCCCCACCGGCTTCCTTCGTTTCAGCTGAAACAGTGTTAGTCAGCAGAAATCTCTGAAAACGTGGATTCCTAAAGCACATTTTTTAATTTTCCTTATCTTTTTGGTGGATGAGTGCTCTGATCCCCGTGGGGTTTTGCAGCCTCGCCTTGCCAAGCACCGCAGCTGGGAACAGGTCCCATTGATGAAGCACGCCCATGTCCCTACTATATAACATGGGGGACGGGAGCACGGAGCCTCACCAGAGGTGATTTCTGCTGCTGGCACCCGCAGACGGCTCAGCATCCTCGCGGCCAGTAATTAAAACTCAGATTGATTTGGTTCGATCTGGTTGTTTTCCCTTGTGGGGGAAAAGGGGCTCCCCAAGGGGACACGTTAGCGCTAACAGGACCTGATGTTTCTCATGGGGGATCAGTACCCTGCCTGGCCCTGCCTGGCCCTGCCTGTCTCTGCCCGCAGCTGCAGCACAGGGTTCGGCCCCTCCTCACACAACACTCACATGCATGTGTTTTTAGAAGGGATGCTTATACTTGCACAGAGACTTAAAAGAAAATCCCTCTGCAAAGCACCAGCATTAAACTTATCTTTAATTACACAGTTAATTTGTTATGTAGCACTAGTAACAAAGTAAACTGGGCAAATGGCTCCAAGATAGCACTCTGAGAATTGCCTCATTTAGTAAATAATTTTAACTTAAGTAATTATTTCCTGCAAGGGGGACGATGCGGGAGCACCCCGGGGGATTCTTCAATCCCCGCCACAGGAGGGATGAACCCTCCGTGTAATTCCTCATTAATCACTTGACGAATCATCACCTCCTCCCCACGTCTGGCTGACACACACCCATCGCCCTGTGCACCCCAGGATGATCGACAGGGTCCCAGCAGATGCTTTTGGTGCTGCCCATCTGTGCCACTGGCCCCAGGCTGGCAGCATCCCTGGGCAGAGGTTGGTTGGTTTTCCTTTGGGTTAGGTTTTTTTTTCCCTCCCCAATTTTAACCCACCCGCTTGTCATTTTGCTAAAGCATCATCCCCTTTTGCTAGCCTTGCATAATGAAGACTAATTGCAGCGGGACATTGATTAACGTGCAGGGTGCTTTCCTGCTGGGTGGGTGGCAGTAGGTAATGGCCGAGCTGGAGGTGAACAATGTTACCAACATCCCTGGTACCCGACACTCGTGTCACTGCCGCCTGCATCCCGAGGTCCTCCAGCTGCCCTGTTTTCGGTAGGAAACATGGTTTATACAGAGCTACTTCATTTCTGGTTTCCCCTCTCATCTTCCTCTCCAGCTCATCCTTCACTCCCCCCCTCCTCCTCCGGTTCCATCCCCATCTCCTTCTCTGGCTTCGCCTACACGCTCTTCCCCACTCTGGCCTTTTGTTTCCCCCCTGGGGCTTCATTTAAAAGCGCTATTGATGCTGTTAGGCGTTAATATGAAGAGAGTCTCTCTCCGGCAGCCCGCCGCAGATGGGGACCTCAGCTCAATCCACGTCCTGTTCTCCACTGGGGAATAACAATGAACTCCGGAGCCGTGGAGAGACAGAGAAAGAGCAGCTCTGTGCTCTGGGAGACAGCCCTGTCCCCGGGGCCAAAATAACTCCACTTGTTTTATTTATCAACTCCAGGGGGACGGGGAGAGAGTGGCATACAGATGTTGCCACAGCTGGCTTTGCCAGCCTGATGTGCCTGGGACCAGCTCCGCAGTGGGGTCCCGTGTGGAGGGGGGATGCTCTGGGGTGCCCAGGTCTCAGCACCCCATCCAGAGCTGGAAAACCAGCTGGGGGGTGTTTTAAAATAAAGAGCAAGACTTGGGCTCTGGGCATCCCTACAGCTGAGCCCCAAGCAGCCTTCAGCTGCCAGCATCTGACCTGCCATGAATTTCTACCCTCCCCCAGGCTGGTACCCCAGTGATGCTCACACAGAGCCTGAGGCAGCTCAGCATTTAGTCAGCGGCTCCAGCACTTGCAAGGGGAAGAGAAAAGGGGAAGAAAAGTCCTCCTTCATCGTTTATGCACGCACACAAAATGAAATGAAGGGCAATAGCAGCTGAGCTGATTTTTCCCCATTCCCTTCTCCCTCCCCACCGTTGCCCCCCGCACGCACGCAGGCTCCCTCCCTCCCACTCCTCTCTTCCTGCATGCCCATGAGTGAATTGGATTAGTCACCTTCTTAATTAACTGTGCCGGTGTGAGCTCTATTAGGTATTAAATGTTTGTCACAATCCAATTAAAAAAAATCCGTCCCAGCAGGGCAGGGTTTCGGAGGCACCGGGGGTTTGCAGCCTTCACACCAGGAGCTCGGAGGCGTGAAGATGGGTGGGATTGGGGGGGCTTGGTGGGATGTAACCCCCCCTCAATTCCTGGATACCCCAGGGCTTGTTTTGCCTTTGGGGAAGGTCATCCTCACACTCTCAGAAAGGGGTAAACCCAAAGCTGGTGCCCCAAGGAGGGCAGGGATGTCCCCACGGCACCTCCAGAGCATCCCCTGAGCCAATGCAGGTTGAAAATCAGGATGGAGCTGGGTGAAAATCTGTGATGGAGCTGTTGTACAGGGGCTCTGACTGGCAGCACGGTCCCTGGTGGTATCAGTAAGGCTGAGCCAGGGTAAACCTGGCCTTTTGGCGGGGGGCTTCAGGGTTGTGTTGTTAACGCACAGGCTGGATGCTGTTGGGAGGGAGATAGCATCAGCATCTTCAGCATCGAAGGCAGCTTTCGTTTTGAATGAATGCCAACACCAGGGATGAATGAGGTTTAGCTTCTGCTTTAAAACGAACGCAGCTCCTGAGGACAGGCACAGCACATCCTCCTGCAGCCCCCCACACAGTCCAGCCGGTCCAGCCCCCTCTCTGGGGCACATGCCCCGTAGGAGATGTCCCAGGCTTTCCAACTCATCCAATGCCTTTGTCACTGCTCAGTCTTTTATCTTTTTTTCTGTCTTCTAGACCATTTCTGATCCGTAACAAACTTTCACCTCTTGTTTTAGTTCCCTTAATAGCCTCTGCAGAAGGACTTTATTAAAGCCTGGTGGAAACTCTGAATTCATTACAGTTCCTTATGCTCCACCACGCAGCACGGCTGGTTCCCTCGGGTCAGGGCGCCAGTAGTTTATAGGGGCCATACAGAGCACTTGGGCTGGCTTCTTCCTAGCCCAAAATATTATTTATCATTTTTATGTATTTATTAATTATTTACCATTAATTATTTATTATTATAATTTAATTTGTTTTCTCCCCACACCAAATGGCGAGGGTCACTGGGCTATAATGCTTCCCAGCATCGCCCTGTGTGTTTCGCTGTAGAGGAGGTGAACCACCGATCGGACGGGTGGGTGAAGCATCATTTTGCACAGTAGATTATAAGTCATTCAGCATTTTTAGTCTAAAAAAAAATCTTCTCAAGTGAACCCTGCAGGTACCTGGGGGGTCTCGGTGGGTGCCCCTGGTGACATGTCTCACCCATGAGGTCCCACGGCATCTGATGCAATCCGGGAGCAGAGACCCCAATGAGGAGCATCTTGTTGGCAGCAGAAGCAGAAAGTTTAATCCCTTTAAATTTCTCTTTATCGATTGCCGCTTTACAGCTAAATCACTTGCTGTAGCGATGCATGAGCTTCCCCATCGCAAGTGCATTAGCGGCCTGCAAGACTCCAGCCATTGCACAGTGCTGCACAACAGCACCTCACCTGTTGTCCCCATCTGCAGGGCTCGGCGGAAGAGCTCTGGCAGGGCCCAAGCATCCCTGATTTCCAGCATGAAATAGGAATGCTTGGGCACGCCCAGGGAAGAGAAGCAGGATGCAATGTGTTGCCTGCATGGACATGGGTGCAGGTGCCAATGCACTGGGGTGCTTGCCTGGGGAAGCAGCTGGAGGTGGTTTGTCACCCCTGGATGCAGCACGGAAGGGGTCAGCCCTTCGGGCTCTGCTCTCAGTTTCCCAGGTGGATTTATAGGTGCATTATATCATATATCTTCTTTGGGTGTCATAACTTAAATCCTGCACCTGGAGGAGGGGGTCCCTCCTGCCTCCACTCTAAGGGGGTCCCCAAAACACATCGTCCTCACCAGAATGGAGGGCTGGGGGGGATAGGAGGGATTTGGAGGTGTTACTGATCCCCAGAGCAAAGAATCTGCTGCTCTGGAGGTTTTTTCTTTCCAGCAATCAATGGAAATGTGTTTATCAGGAAACCGTGTTTGACCTGGACAAGTGTTTTACTGATGTAAACAAAGCTGGCGAGAGGGACAGGGGGAGGAGACATAAGGAAGGTTTGGAGAGGAGAGACAGCCACGGAAAGGACCAGGAGGGAGGAGACGAGATGGAAGGGGCAGAGATAAGGAAGGATCCTGCCCTTCCCCGCCCAAGCTGCCAGAGAGCAGAAATAAGGGTATGTACCCACCCTGAGCTGTGCACAGACCCCTGTTAGTGGTGGGCAGGGGCTGCCAGGTACCGGCAGGCAGGGGGGCATCACTGCCTGCCCCGGTGGGATGTCTCCAGCCAGTCCAGGCAACTCCTCAGGGAGCAGAAAGCAACTGGTTTCCTTAAATTAGCGGGAGTGCAGGCAGGGGAAGGAGTGAGGAGGGCAGGTTTCCATGGAAATGGGAGCTGGCAGGAGAGGTGGTGAAGGCAGAACAGGCAGTGGTGAGCCCTGGCAGGGGTGATGCTCTGCCCGCCTGCACCTCGCTGCCCAAGGGAGCGCTTCTCCCTGCAGTTTTAGGATATTAATTGGAGCAAGAATTAATCTCTTCGTGATGGAGATGTGCTTATATCTGAAGCTTTGATAATGGGTCTTTTCTTCTTCCTCCGTAGCATCATTTATGCTATAAGATCCTTAGGAAAGACAAGAAGCAAATGCCCAGCCTCAGAATGTTGGGTTGGGAAGCGAGAGTAGGCAGCAGGTTTGGAAAAAAGAGCAGTTTCAAATGTCAGGGGAATTTGTGTGATGAGGATGCGGTTAGCGGAGGGCGGCCAGGCCAGCGGGTTAATGTGCCTACCCTTTGCAGAATGAACCAGGCGACATTTAATGACTGTAAATAGCGAGGGCTTGGGTTTTACATCTGGTCTTAAAAATACCCGTTAAATCCCAGGTGAACCCTCACTTATGCGTATTTCAGCCTCAGTCCGTATTTCAGCTCTCTGGTAGGAGTAGCGCTGTCTTTCAGTCCTGCCCTTGCACATCCCCTTTGGGTCCCAGCGTAACTGGAGGAGAAATCCTGCTACAGGATCCCGTGAAGCTGGTGAGAGAGCAAGATTCAGTTGGGAAAACTGGATTTCTAATGTCACCAGGGTGTTGTGCACGTGGGTCCTGCATAAACAGCAGGATGAGCATCCCGATGAGCATCACTTGGGAGCCGGAGAAGGTGTGTGCCTCTCTTCAGCTGGGAGTAAAGCTCTTCTCCTCTGCCCCACGCTGAATAAAGCAGAGCAAACATGGGGCCGATCGCACTGCAGAGAAGAATAAGGCATTATCTTGGTTTTAAATACAGCTGGAGGAGGGGATGTATGCGCCGTCGCTGCATCCCGCACGTATGTGTGTTGCTGGCAGGCTCGCTCACTCGTACTCGGGTCCTGTGCAGCCTGGCTGGGCACAAGGAAAGCCTGTTCAGCAGCCCATGGATGATGATTCTTGCATGTGCAAACCCCATCCCAGCACCGGTGAAATGCTCTTCTCTCAGATTCAGTGGGATTTTGAGGCAGGGTGCTGATGCCACCACCATGTGCAGTCAGAGACCACACTGCAGAGCAGTGGAGGACCTGCCCTCCTACCCCAGTGCTGGCCCTTACCTCCCCAGCACTGATTTGAAGCCATCCCGCCCCGTGTAGACCCCCAGGTGCCACCGACCCGGAGAAGGGTCTGATCCACACCACCAGTGGGACAGGCAGAGGGACCCCCCAAACCATGCCCAGATGGTGCCAGCACGGATGTCTCCTCTCCCCCAGCATATGGCCTGCAGCAGCCTGGCTGCTGACCGCTTTTTAATAAGCCGCTGCCTGACATGAAGCCACCGAGCACAACAGGTTGGCACTGGTGGCTTTTATTTCCATCCCCCCCTGGAATTTGCGTTCCACCACACTGATGCAGACAGACCTCTCATCCCGTTGGGTCATGTGGTCCACACCACCGACCTGGTGGGACAGTCCTCCATCAGCTGGGACAAGATGGGAGGGACCCCAAATTGGCTCATGGAGGCAGAGGGAGCTGGGGTGAGCAGCCCATCCCTCTGCCTATATCCGGGCTGCCCGCTCCTGCTGCCTGCTCCTGCTGGGAAGATGCGCGCGTGGGACCTGTGGAGCTGGCAGGGAGGAGGCTGCTGAGATCCAGTCCAGTGTGGGCTCCCGTCCTCCTAAAATAAGTGTATTTGGGGAATGCCCTGCTGCAGAAACCAGCGGGATTTATCATTTACCCAGTCGACACCAACACTTGGGGTCATATTAAACGGGACACCAAGGGAATTAGAGCAGGTCTAATTCTTTGGGGTATAAATCGAACCATTAACAGATGCTGAGCTGGAGATGCTTTCTTCAAACTTATTTTCACTTATAAGTATATTTTGCACATGAACATCCATGCCTCACTACCCAAATTGGCGAAAACCTCGGCTTTACTTGTAGCGACCGGCACTGGCTGCAGGATGCAGCCACGCCAATGTGCCGACAGCATCCCACCCGTGGCCATAAATCACCCTCCCGGAGGGAAACTGCCTCCCTGACCCCAGGCAATTAGTATTTGCCTTGTGCCCCGATGCACCAGGGGCTTTTATCCCCTCTAAGCTTTTATCCTCTCTTGTTATCCCCTTCGGTGTCTAATCCTTCCTCGGATCCCACTAAGCTGCTGATGTGGCTACACCCAGACCCTGACAGCTATCCAGGAATAATTCCTGCATCCAAGGGTGAGATGCTTTGGGATGCTCTGGATCAAAACCAGAGCAGACTCAGGAGGGACCACCAGGCAACCTCAACAGGCTAAAAATTAAACTGGAGAGAAAAATCAGCTTTTTGGGGGGGGTCCTCCCAAATCCTGCAGACGGCTACAGAAATGCATTCCCTGCTGCTTGACCTTGATAAAAGCATTCACTCCAAATAAGACTGGAGGCGCAAATGCAGTTAATTGCTGGTTCAGGGTCCGCTCCTGAGTTGTGGAGATCCCTAGGGCTCAGTGGGTGATGGCGTGTGGGACACCCCAATTATGTGGCCAGGGCTGGGCGGTCTCTAGCGAGGGAGCTTCTCGCCTTGCTGCATCGCCTCCGGGGCTTTGCAGAGGGCAAAGTTCTCAGCTCTTTGCTCTCCCCTGGTGGTGCGGCTGCCCCAAGCCCTGGGCTCAGCGTGGCAGAGGCACTGCAAACTCATGACATTTGTGGGTACCACCAGCCCTTCCCCAGCCATCATCTCCAGGGAGCTGCATCCCTTCTCCTCCCTTCTTTTTTCCCTCGCAGTAACTTGGAAACAAATGTTTTAATGCAAAGAAGGGGGGGGGACGACACGACGGGGGACGGGGAACCCAAACCCTTCCATTTATGCCCTGGTGTATTTGGAATGAAAAATTGCACTTGGGACCAGCCCAGAGCCAGATCTCCAGCTCCCGGCCTCCAGCAGGGGCTGATCCCAGTAAATAGCTCCTGCTCACATCAGGAAAAGCTTTAACTTCTTGTTTGCTGGGGTGGAGGCAGCCTGGCAGCTGCCCTCATCCCCCTGTGCCACACTCGGTCCCCAGGGTGGCCGTACTGGTGCCCCGTGGTGTCCCAAGCCCATGGCTGCCAGCTGAAGCTTGGGATGTGCTGTTCCCAGCATGGGGACTTGGTTGGGAGCACAGGGTTGGGGATAGGGCAGCAGGGAGAAAATGAATCCCCAAAATTTCTGTTATTTGACCCCAGTGGTGGGAGAGGTTTGGGTTTGCTCAGCACAGGTGCAGGTTTTTGGCTGAGTCGGCAACACGTGGCTGGCAGAGGGCCAGTCTCTGAAGCAGCAGCCTGGGGTTTTAGCCTTTCCCTGGGGTGAGTGCAGCCAGTGTCAGCGCTAAAAAAAAATATGATGCAATGGAGGCGTGAATCAGCAAGAGGAAAATTCCCACCCTCCGGGAGTGAGAGGAGGTGGAAAAAATACAGGCAGGGCCATGCGAGGCAACTTTATGGGATGCAGTGATGGGGTGGGAATAGGGAGGCCAAGGAAAAGCACAGCGCTTCAGTGCCGGAGCAGCCAGCAGGGTGTAGCAGCGGGGTGATGTATTGAGGATGCTCAGCTGAAGATCCTCTGGGCTTGAATTTCGGCTGCTGGGAAGCTTGGGAAAGCTGCCCCGGGTGCCAATCTCACAGCGCCACTGAAATGTGAGCTTTGCCCCCAAACCCACTGTCCTCTGCAGCGGGGCTGGGTCCAGAGCATCCCAGGGCAAAAGGATGCAGGATGTTGGGTAATCCTGCACGTGTTCGCCAGCTGCAGGTTTCTTGATGCCCATGCGCAGGGCAAAGTCTAACCCCCAAAATGGGGCAAAAAGTGTGTCAGGGAGGGGAAGCATCCCCAGGGTGGGATGCTGAGCTCCTGCACCTCATGCTCCTGTGCCGAAGGGTCTTATTCCACCACGCTTTGCTGTGTGGAGAAGCTAGAGCTGAGGATGGCTTAGGAGAGAGGGCACAGAGATGGGGGCTGTATTGGCTCGCCGGTAAGGCACCCGAGATGAGCAGCACGATGGAGGCCATAAACAAGATTGATGTGTGGATTAAAGAGAGAGAGGAAAGAGAGGCAAAGGTTAAGAATATAAATAGGTAAAGCTCTAACCAGGAGTGCAAGGTAGAGGCTGTGCAGGAGAGACAGTGAATAAAGCGGGGACTGAGTGGCCGGAGGGCTAGGTGAACATGCAAGGGGTGGGGGAATCAAGAGAAAAGCAAGGTGGATAAAGAAGCAGCGAGATGAGAGCAGTACCGGGGAGCTGGGGGTTAGGGAGAACTGGGGGCACGGGGCAGAGGGATGGGGATGTGGTACCTGCCATCCCAGGGGGTTCGGCATCTCCAGAGGGGAAAGAAATACAAGCAAAACCCAGCATCTCCCAAATGCAGCTCATCTCAGTTCCCCCACCAAGCACCAACTTGCTTTATATGGCCTCCTATTTTCCCAGCTATCTGCTCAGACATTAATTTTACAGCCTGAGTTGAAAGAGCTATTCAAAACAAAGTGAATGGCACCTCGGTGCTAATTCCCGGCAGCAGCCAGGCACTGTAACCCAGCACCACGCTGCCTTCCCTCGATCCTTAATGAGCCCCCAACAGGGCTGCGCTATTAATTGCATCACCTTGCACCCCAAAAGGATGCTCCAAAATATATATGCATACATGCATAGCATGCACACTGCTCCTATTAACACTCTGTGGGCAAGATGCAGGGATGTCCTGGTGTTGGAAAGCTGGAGAGGGGCAGAGCAAAAAGCAGAAAATCTCTCTCATCCATAGAGGCATTTCCGAGAGCCATAAGTCTCATGGAGGAGCAAGCCTCCCCTGCCGCAGCCTCGCCATGCCTGTCTTTGCTCATGGCTCACTCCCCTCTCTCCCTGCCACCAGCAAGGGGATTAAATCCTCTTTTTACGGCATGGCTGGGGTGGAGAAAAAGCCCACCCTGGTAATGCTTTGCTGTCCCCCGCAACCATCGGGTCCCCGTGCATCCCATGGGGTCAGATGCTGATGGGAATGGAGAACGGTCATCTTTTCCCAGGGACTGGACCCAGCAGGGGTGCCTGTGCCCCAGGGCACCCCCCAGCAGTCGTGCTCCCCTCATCATTGGAGACAAGTTTTTACAACTGCTCGGACAGAGAGTAGTTTTTATGACAGTTTTTACAACTTCTAGAACCGCTGAGTTGCAGTTCTGGTGTCTCAAAATAGGCTGTTGTTAAAGTGTCAGGATGGTGAGTCCCTTTGGTTGTCAATTATTCTTCTTTATTATATCAAAGACACTCGGCAAAGGCCAAAAAATAAAATAACCTTGGTGATTTACTCCTCTTTGTAATGAGAGTTAGTAATTAGACTCTCCTTTGTAACACAGTGGGTTTCTGTCCAAGAAGCATTGGCAACATGTTTTTTTGCCAGCAGCCCTACCCCAAGACCTGAAACTCCCTGGCCAGCTCATGTGCAGGACCATGGGGACATCGCAGCAGTGTCACCAGCACAGCTTTGGTGGAGGATGCACCCCCTGACCCCAAAAATTTTGAGACCTTTCTCCTTCATTGCTCCACTTTAGGATGCCTCTTGTTCAACCCCAAGATGGGGATGACCTTGGAGCACCTCAGCTGATGGGTCCTGATGGGACCCAACAACTGCTATGCAGTTATTGAGAAAAGAATTGAGAAAATGGAAATGACTGACAAATAAGTAGGAGAAGAAGGAATATTTGAGGCCTTTCCATTGCGCAGAGACTTTTCCCAGGATCTTGCTCCGATGGGAAAGGAGGGTGCCTGTGCAGGGTACCAAACGCAGGGTTTGCCCACTGTTTCCCTCTCCTCAGCGCTTGCCAGTGACGCTGCTGGGGATGTTTTCTCTGGAAACACGCTGGGAGGGGGTTTTGCTGTGTGAAAGAGAGCACCTCCCGTTGGCTTTCCGTGCTGGAGCACACTCCCGTTGGGATGGATTTATCCAGCTGACACTTGAGATTTGTGACTTTGCACTTTGGATATATTGACCACAAGGGTCTGCTGGGCTTCCTAAAAATAGAATCAAAATAAGAGAGAGATGTTAAAAAGTCACTTTAGCTGATTCCAGCCCTTCAAAAAAGGGGTCTGTTCAAGAGGCGAAGGACTGGGTAGCTCATTTGGGTTATTTTAATTAATCCATATCAGCATCCCCTTTATCACTTATGACCCTTACATCTGGTCCTGCCACCTCTCCATGGGGCGACCATAGCCAAGTCCTCCCATCACATCCCAGGTCCCCATCACCTGCTTCATCCTCAGGCTGTGGTGACTTAGGGCTGCGTTAGCTCTTGGGTGTTACAGGGTTTATTGTTATTTTTATTTTGGTCCTGAATTGGAAAGGAGAGAGGATGTTTTGGGAATTATTTTCCATTCGGTTTAATTCATTTTTAATCAGCTGACGGTAATGATTTGATACAGACAATCTTCCCCAACTGAGGTTAATCAGGACGGAGCAAGCCTTTCACTTGGCGTTATTTAGAGAGGCATTTTACAGAAATACTGTTAGAGAGGTTATTTAACCATATATTTGTTTTCATTGTGTACACAGCTTTTTCATGGGCTTCCCAGAATTTAATGCTGAGAGATTTTATTTATTTTTGTCATTTGGAGGGAATTCAGGCCTGCCAAAGTGCCTGGGATGGACAGCCCCAGAGGCTGCAGTAATCTGTTCAGACCATCTGGGCTCCAGCTCCTGAAGCAGCCCTGGGGGGTGGTGGAGAGCTTTAACAGGCCCCAGCCCCATCAGCCTGGAAAGCCGGGATTTTTTTTGAGATACTGTGACGGAGAGATACCCTGATGGGGATATGCTGGCTCCCATCGGTCCCTGCAATGCAATGCTACTCCCAGTACAGTATCTCCCCGGGGTGAGCAAAGTTTAGTTCCTGGGGGGCTGAGTATTGCTCTGGTGGGTTGGTGATGGGTTGGGGGCAAAATTAGACCAGGGGATGGTGCCAGCCCCATGAAGCTTGAAATTTAAATAATGAAACAGCTGAATGGTCCAGCAGCCAAGCTCCAGAGCAAAGCTTTCCAGCCGGCAGGGAGCAGTGAGTATCTATGCTGCCTTGAAAAACACCCTCCCTGGGGCAGCGGGGAGCAAAGCCAACCGTAGATAGCAGCTGAGCAAATATTAATTTACTCCTACAGGTAGGGCCACCCATGGGTATTTCTAGGCCAGGCACACGTAGAAACCAGTTTGCCAGCAAAGCCCCCGGGGCTGATGCTTTGCAAGGAAACACCAGCGCTATCTGCAGCAATTCTTGACCCATTGGAGATGCTTGGGGACTGGAGAGTCCCCCTGTGCGGGCTGTGCTCGCTTTTGTTTTCATCTTGTTGCAAGGAGTAAAGCATCTGTCTGGAGATGGTAAATTATCCCCTCGGCTGGTGTATAGCTAATGTAATTAAGCTGCATTTAAAGACTCCCTGAGGTGCTCCCTTCTCAGCCCAACGGTTTGCAGCGTGCCTGCTCCTAACCGCAGCTCGCCCAGTCCAGAGCATCCCAGCATATTGCTCTTGGGGGACTGACATCCCCACCTGCTGTTTGCAACTGGTTTGCAATTCAGGGGGTGGTAAAAGCCATTCTGCCCGGTCTAGGTCCCAGCCAGAAGCTGATGGATTATTGGCAGTCCACAGTCATGCATGTGCGGTGGAAATTGCCCGCCGTTAGGGGATGAGGGCTACCAAGCAGCAGGATCAGACCCTTGCAAGGGGCTCTGTGGAAAATGGGACCAAAATCATTTACTGACCTCGCCAAAAATTTCCAGCACTTCGAAGCTTGTGAAAACCTCCATGCTCTACTGCTGCATATCATAATTCTGCATTTTATGGCGGAGAAACCTGTTTCCTTTTAATTTATAAAAACTCCCAGATGTTCTGGCTCCAGATGTTCAGTGAGCAGCCTCGGCAGCACAAACTTGCTAGCGAGGGCTTACTGGGGGTGTTATTTGAATCCTGAAGGTGTTTGCCACCATGCTGCCTGCTTTCTGGCAGCTACTTGTTTTTATTTATTAAAATACCCAAGGTATAGGTTCAAGTCAGCAGCAGGTCGTGGCAGTGAGGCACCTCTCCGCCCACTCATTTGGGCAATCCCAGTTTATCCTTTTTAAGAGGCAACCTGTGGCTATGGATTAAAACCAAAAGCCAGGAGAACCAGGCTACATCCTGGTGCTGCTTCCCAATTCTTCAGTCAAACCCTTCCCCTTGACCCCAAAAGAGCTTAAAATTCCTGCCGCCCTGTGTTATATCCAGCCTTCCCCACACGATTGCCGAGATGTGGAGAGGGCATCGCTGGGTGCTTAAGTGCTGGCCCAAAACCCCTGCGGGAATGTCTGAGCAAGAGTGCCAGCTGTCCCCGCGCCCCTTGGGGAGGGCACTGCCCCATGGGTTGCACCAAGCTCAGCTCTGTCAGGTGCTTTTACAAGCAGCGAAGCAAAGAAATAACAGGAGAGGCACGCTAACTTGTTTGCCTCCTTTCTCTGGTCTGCTTTAACCAAGCCAGAATTAGGAAAATCTCCCCCAAAGTCTGCAGCATGGCCCTGGGGGCTGCTAACTGCCCTGTACGCGGTGTGGCTGGATGGAAGCTCACTCCCCCTTCATTAGCTTTTAATCAGCTTTCCCCTCCCAGTGCTCCTCATGGCATCTTGGGGGGGGGGAGGGTTGCAGCAGCATGAGGTCACCCCCCTCACCCCTTTACTTATTTATATCTTTTATTTTTCCCTCTGAGCCGTATTCCCTCTTAGCATTGCTAAACCAAACAGAGCACAAAATCTGATAAGCGCAAGGTAGCATTTTTTTTCCCCTGCGGGATACATTATTTACAAAGCTTATCGATTGTGGGAAATAACCCAGGGGCGTTCAAACATGAGCTACATCCCCTCTTACACCAGAGCTGTTAATTACCTGCAAGCCGTTACCGACTCATCTGTTGCCGAGCATCGCCTGCAGACTGGTAGGGTTTAGGGATGTGAGGAAATATCGCTCACGAGCTGTTGCATCGCACCCTTTCCAGCAGACTCCTAGAGCTGCTGGGAACAGGCATCACTCTCACTTTAAACCCCTTGTGCTGCATCAGTCATTCAAATTTGCCTGCCTTAGCTCCCAGCCATCGCTCCCGCTCTGCCTTTCCCCGTCGCCATAAAGAGCTCTTTAGTACCTTCTTTAGTATTTCCCTGCCTTGACAGTTCTTATAGGAAGACATGAAGTCACCTCTCAATCTTTGTGATAAACTAAGCAGACCAAGCTCTCTAAAGCTGGCAGTTTCCCCATCCTTGGGGAGTTTTGCGACTCTCTCTGTAACCACTCCAATCTCGCAACATCCTCTCAAGGAGCATAGGCACCAGACCCGCCGGCACAGCGCTTGCCGTGATGCAGCACAGAGCTGCATCAGTGCTGTATAGGAGATAAAATGGTACCCTACTCCTCTATGGCACCGCAAATGATACCCCGCTCCTCCATGGTGCGCTAAATGATACCCCGTTCCTCCGTGGGTGCATCAAGGCTCTCCCTGTCCTTTTCTCATCATATAGCTCAGTCACTGCCCCAGGGATGGAACAACATTCATGCCCATCTCAGCACCAGTTTTAGATGCACAGTTTGTATCTTTAGTCCATGATATTTCACGCATGGTGAAAAGGCTGTGATTAGCTGATAAGATGGGGTCTACGATGCCCTGAGCATGCTGGATGAGCCAGGTGTGCTTTTTCAGGAATCACGCTGTACCCTGCATTGCTCCCATCAGATGGGGACCAACATCACGCTGCCAGACCCCAATAAACACAGAGCAAGGGGTGCAGCGCTGGTGCAACCTGCCCTATGCCAGCCAAGAGGCTTTCTCCCTCTTCTTCATGCTGATGGAAGAGCTGCCAAACACTGCTCCTGAGTTACCAGGGTGGTTTCTGGAAGATGAAGGTATTTTGCAGGGAGCACAGGCAGGTCTGGCAGCACAGCTGAAAGCATAACACGCAGATAAGGGGAGAGCGACACCGACAGGATGCGGTGCTCAGGGCTGGACCACAAGAATTTATGAAAGTTGGTACCTTTGCAACAAAAACACTTCTTCCACTAATATGACACAGATATTCTTTTTATTAAAAAGAACAAACAGTTCCTATAGCCGTTGTCCAGCTCTAGGTATGGAAAACCAGAGAGGGTCAAGGATGCTCCTCCATGCAGACAGGAGGAGAAAGGGCACCACCAGCTGGAGGAGGTGGTCATGTCCATCAGGGAAGCTGCAACGGAGATGAGCTGAAGGATAACGGAAAGATAGCATCAGTAATTAGGGCTGCAACAGAGATGAAATGCTAGAATCACAATGGAGGACAGCAATGGGGTGAAGGTACCTGCTCAGGGCTGGTGCAAATCAGTATAATATCACTGTCCTGAGTCTGAGCTCACATCCTGGTACCCATCCCAACTGTGATACTTCAGGGAGAGGAGAATGGCTGATAAAGGAAGCAATAGCAGCAAAAGACTATAAAACCATAATGAAAAATAATTAAAATACAACCATTGGTATGGGGATAATTACAAATGCAGGGAAGGTGGCAGTAACTGTGCTAGGCGATAAAGGCAATGAGTAGCGCCAAGCGAGAAAGGCATGTTGCTGGTGATGGGGCTGATGGAGACACCGACTTGTCTGGATGGAGACACAGATCTCAAAATTGTAATGGGAATAATTATGACTGTAATGGGGTGGTAATAAAGATAATGGAATCGTAATTGAGGAGGGGATGGCTGTAAAGGAGGCGGTGCAGATAACAGCCTTATAAAGGAGATGATAAGAAAGATAATGGATGGTAATGGAGTTGTTGTTAAAGGTAATGGAGTTATAATGAGGTGACGACTGCGGCAGGTAGAAGGGATGGTTGGTTTAATGAGGACTATGATGCAGAGAGGACTCTATTTCTAATTCGTCATGACAGGCAGTGCTGGAGGTGACCATGAAGCTAATAATAACTGAAGGGGTCAATCGTTAAGACAAATGCAGCCATGCAATGAGCATGGCAGGACCGCAGTCCCTGGAGATGCAAGGTGGAGGTGCAGATCCTGGGGAGGGGGGATGCTGTGCTGCAGCATGAGATACAAGGCAGAGGAGACTATAAAAAGCACCGTGACAAATGACCTGGGCAAGTCCTGTGAGGTTTTCTTTGCGGCAGGGCTGCCCTTCAGGGTCTCGAACCCAGGAGATAGGGATGGGGTGGGGGAAAGCAGCTGGTGGTGGCCATGTGTCCCCAGTGAGGACAGCCCATGGCAAGGATGAGGAGCCACTGCAGCAGAGAAGATGATGGGGATCAGCTGATGACTCTGGGGGGAATTAGCAAGGGCAGGGCTGCTCCTTGCAGCATTGGGACAGACACACAAGCGAGCACATCAACTTGCAGTGACATAGGTACTACCATAGGGGGACAATTCAGAAAGCAGTTGATGGCATCATGCTTTGAGGTTTTCATTTTCATTCCTGTGCAATGCATCTGCTCTTCGCCTCCCCCTGAAGCTCAGCCCAAGCTCCCCAACCCTCCTTGCAGAGCAGGTCACCCTCCCACGGCTGCTTGCCACACAACACCAGCCAAGCCCTAGCCCGTCCACCACTGCTCCCCTATCCACAAACCCAGTTATCTTGTCAGAGAAGAAAATTAGATTGGTCTCACTTGACTTGCTCTTGACAAACCCATGTCAGTTGTTACTTTCTAACCTCATTATCCTCCAGGTTCTTACAAATTGATTGCTTAATAACTTCTTGCATTGCTCCCTGTTTTGAAGCCTCTAACTGCTGTAGTTGCCTCGCTGCAGCTCTCAGTCTGCCCTGGACTCCTGCAGTGTTGGAGAAACCCCAAACAGTTCCAAGGTAGGGTTAGCTCTGGAAGTATGCCCAGGGGAGATTTCGGCAGGCCCTGTCAACAGAAGCACACCTTACTGATCTAAATACCCTGGAAGGTCTTCTCCCCCCTTTTCTGAGCTGGGCTCCTGCCCAGTATAATCATCCTGTCCTGATTAGCTGGGTGCGAGGGAAGGCTGAAGCAAAGCCCATGCTGAATCCCTTAGTTTTTCTCCTCCATTTAAGCAACATGCTTGGGTTCTCCTCAGCTCTCCTTCTGCTTCCTGTGCATTTACAAAAGGTTTTTGCGCAGCCTTTGAATGGACAGCCCGCTGGAGCTTGTTCTGCACCTTCTCATCTCCAACTTGTAGCTGTGTTGCCACTGCTCTGTTGTCCCCATTGCCAGGTCTCTGGCCTTGGTTCCCCTTTTCTGCAACTCTTCTTTGGGTTTCAGGTCAACCAGGTCTCTGCACTGCCTTCCTCTTGTTCTTCTGCATCAGGATGGGTTGTTGTGGTGCTCCTAACACAATCACTTTAGGTAATTGCCAGCTTCCCTGCAATCTTTATCCCTTGGATTATCTTCCCTAAAGATGCTACTTACCAGTTCCCTGAAATTTTTGCAGCCCATTATCCTTACTCTGCCATTCTCACTCCCTTTCTCTTGGCATTGTGGGCTCCACTATTTTGTGACTTATTTCGTGAAATTACCTTCCACTTTTTTCAACCAGTCCTGCTCCATTAGCCCAAATCAAGCCCAAAACAGCAGCTTCTCCAGCAGCTTTCACCATCATTGGAAATGAGATGTTACGCTAACACACCCAGAGAACTGAATGGCTCTATCCTCCTGTATCACTCTCCCAAGAGATGTCAGTGGAGTTTAAGATGCCGTTACCACCACATTGTACTGTGCAGAGGTACCCTGGGTTTGAAGAGCCCCTCACACTCACTCACCTCCTTCTCATAACTCACATGAGGTCTGTGCCACCACAGTTGCACTCCTTTTAAGTCACCCATGTTGAAGTAGCCTGTTCCCATCCCCTTGCTAACCTTCAGGACCAATGCACACCGTTCTTGGTGCACTCCTTTCCTTCATTCCCAGCTTGCTCTTCTCCAGCAAGCCACACTGGGTCCCATTTATCCCACCAAGTCCCTGTAATGCTATTTAAGCCCTGAGCAAGGTGCTAAGATGTCTACATCAACCTTTTGTTTGCCATGCTCAGGCACATGCGTACAGACACACTCACTTTGTTATTTGCTTTCTCATCCCTTTTCTGATGTCACCACCTATTTTTTTTTCCTGCCATTTGTTGGCGTTTCTTCTGTTCACCTGTGGATACATGGCACCTCCTTGCTTTGACAGCAAGCTTGCACGACCAGGTCCCTTTCTTTATTAAGGGGATCCCAACCTCCCCACAGCGAGGACCGCCCCCTCCCATACATGTCGAATGCCTCTGCTTCTGCCAATCCCCAACTCAACAACAGATGACAGCGTTTCACAATTCCTCACCCATAAACCACCAAGACGGTGAGCCTGTCTCCACCAGCCTTTCCATCAGTCACCTCTCAGCTCGTTTCACCCAGACCTCCCCAAAACCTTTGTGATTCTGCCCCTGCTTCCAGGAGACAGGGTTTAATGTACCATCTGCACATGTCCAAGGAGAAGGGAAGAAGTAGTGTCCTTCAAATGCTCAAGCACTTGTGAAATAAATAGAAGAGCTAACAAAAAAAAAAATTAAGGAAAGGGTGAAAAAAACCTAGGAAAAAAAGAATGCAGAAGATTGCACTGGCCTCAGAGATAACCTAGGGACATTTTTTATCACCAAAAGTCTGTTTTTCAGTCACAGATGGGACTTTTTCTTCTTAATCGCTTTCCCAACAGAAAACCATGAAGTCAAAATAACCTAACCCACCAAAGGACAAAGCAATTGCAAGTCCTTTCTCTCTTGGCTGGTTGCCAAATCAAACTCTGCTAGATACAGGGGGAAAAAAAACCCACTACAACAGGTCTCCCAAAGGGAAAACAGGGAACAAGGGTGAAGGATAGGAAGGGAAATTTGAAGAGAAACTTGGCCCGACTTCAGGATGAACTTGTGCACAGAGCCCTTAATGACTAACCAGCCATGGCTGCCTGGGGAAGTTGGTAGAAAAACCTCCCATTTTTGTCATCACCAGAGGCTCCAGCCCTGATAAATAATGAGTTGGAAAATCTGTGAGCACTGTCATGCAATAGAAATCAAGGAAGGCAATGGAGCCTTGAAGAGAAACTGTAATAGTTGGCTTTCACATGCCATTCCTTGGGAGGTTTATATTGGGAAGATGTTCTTCATCTCCAGTATAGGACTGGTCAGGAAGCTCAGGAGGAGTTTGCATGAGCATTTCATGGGCTCAGGATATTTGCTGGTCATTTTGAAACAGAGCTGCTTACAGCTGCCTGATGTAGGAGGAAAACCTGAAAAAAAGCCAGAGCAGAGGAAAAAATGCCAAATCCATGCTAGTGCATGGGAAGGCACCAACAACACAGAGCTGGAAAGGATCAATGTCTTGTCCACCAGCCTTAATATAAAGCATTTAAGCCATTTGGAGCCTGCTTTCCTGCAGAGCTTTCTGCTCAGACAGTCTTTAAGTGCTGCAACAATATTATCCACACTGAGAAATGCCTGGGGTTGAGGTGTCCCCCCAGCCCAGGCCCCCGCATTTGCAGATGAGTGGCTGTGATTTACTTCATGGATGGCAGGATAGAGACAAAGAACAAAAGTAAAGGCTGAGGGAATAAAAAAAAGCAGCTGACCTGATGCTGGCTGCCAGAGGGAGAATCAGAGCAGGACTTCCCTTCCTAGTTAAGGGAAACCCCACCGAGTAAGGGCTGAACTCTGCTTTTGCTCTCTGCCACCTGCTTTTCACTAAGTTCCCAGTCTGGTGTCTTCAGAGCCTCTGGGCAGCAGCCAAAGCCCCTCCAGGCTCCATGATAACCCAGGTGACTTTGGCCAGGGGGACAAATTTGGGTGCTGGGGTGAGCATTGCAGCAAGGCTTGGTGCTGTGGGGCAGGGTGACGCGCTGGGACCCAGAGGCACCGGGGTTTCTGCAGCAATGGGACCCAGCTCCTGTTGCTGATGGCATCATCTGCATCCTCACACATCATCACAGGGACACATCCCACCCCCATCGAGGGATTAATCAGCCTTGAAATATCGTGGGAGGGTAGAAAACCAGTAATAGGCATATGGTGATCCCCAAGGAGCTGGCTCCAGCCACAGCTGGCTGTCCCAAGCTTGCACAGATCATGTTAGCATGGAAAGGCACAGCAAAAATAATAAAAAATAATTAAAAAAAATTAAAATCAACTTTTTGAGGCATTGCATGCTTGCTGTGATCACACCCTGTGCTCAGCAAGCAGCCTTACCCCATGTAAGCTCACCCACCCGGGCAAGCAGCCCTGCTGCCAAAGGGGAAAGCCCACACAGGGACCGCATGCCCTGTTGCATCCCTCTGCCCAAGCTTGTGGGGGTATCAGCATCTGGGCATAACCTCAGGATGCTTCCAAAATAGCTGGAGAGAGAAGAAAATAAAAAGGGAGATCAAATCCCCATTACACAAGAGAAGAAATGGCGTTATTTTGGCTTTTGTAGATGCCTGAGTGTCAGTGTACATGGTTCAATCTCCCTGAGAAACTGTACCCTGTGGGAAAATCCTACAGTATGCAACAGCAATGCAGCTAACGGAGTTACCCAGAAACCTGCAGGATTTAATAGCTCAGGATGCTCTTTCTAATAGTGGTTTTAACCATCCAATACATTTTTTTTTTTTTTTATGGCAGGGAGAATTATTCATACCCTTTCATAGATCATGATCCACAAAAACCTGTAAGAAAGCCATTTTCTATTAAACTCTGTATTGCTTTCAAGGGGGTAAAAAAAAGCCGGGAAATGTAACTTGAATTACATTTCCCCAAAGTTATAGTTTCTCTTTAATTCTTAGTTTAATTCTTGCAAGGATTTGCGAGCTGGACTCTCCACTCCTGGCATCTGTGGTTGTTTAGTTTGGAATAAAATTCAGGTATGTCACAGCCGGGGAGCGGGAGCTCACGGGTCTCACCAGGACCCAGCTTTGGGCTGGACCCAAATGTACAAGTTCCAGTCCGGGGTTTGCCAGACAAATTAACAGAGGGGATTTTCATGACCATTGCTGTGGTGTCCAAGCAGTGAGAGAGCCTGACTAGGTGTTTTATAAAAAAAAAGTCATAAGCAGTTGGCAAAGATCGATTGGCATCCATGTAAAAATTGGGAGTCAAACCACCTCCTGTAGGAACAGGCGGCTGCAAGTCCTGGTGCTCCTTTTCCCTCACCTTGGGGGGACAACCATGCCAAAGCCATGAGTGACAATGTTGCCTCCATGCCAATTTGTTGCTGGTGTTATAGAAATTAAAGATTTGTTCTTTTTGACCTGGAGGAGGTACACTCAACCACTGTAGAGTTTCCATGATGGGCATTGCACAATCTGTATGTGCATGGATGTATGTGTTCACTCCTGCCCCGGGACATAAGTTTTCACTTCATCTACATGTCCAAAATGTTGAAGTTTGATTTCTTGTGACCTCTTGGGCCATCCAGAGATATGGGACCTGCCTGGGAGAGCTGGGGTGAAGTGCTTGGAGGAGGAGGAGAAAGAGGGTCCTCTGATCCAAAGGAGGAGTCCTGCAGAGATGGGGCTGCCGCGTCCAGGTTCTGTAGCATCACAGGTCCCCTCATCGGGGGTGGCATAGTGGCACATGTGGTGGGGGACACTTGGCTATTGGGTTTGACATCTCTCACTTGAAGCTGCTCAGTAGGATTACAGCTGAGCACACACACAACAGTCACACACACACACCCCCCTCCAAGGCATGCTCCTTTGCAACCTCCTCACTTAGGAACATAAAATAGATGTCATAGCGAGGTCCTGGGGACTTGACACCCTCCCACCAGCACCATGACCAGCCTGCAGCACCAAGCAGTGGTGCTGCTGCGCCAGTACCCTGCCTGCAGCTGGTGTGAGCAGGGTGGAGACACCACAGAAGCTGGTTTTGGTGCAGTCAAGGCATCCTTGCTGCCCTTGGCCACCTCTGCCTTCAGGGAACGTGATATCCCCCCCCGAATGGTGCAAAGAACCAGTGAGACGCAGGGGCTGCAGCGCGCCCATCACTGCCAAGATGTACCCTACGTGCAGCTGGGGGAAGAAGTTGTCTTCTCCAAACACTGCTTTTGAGCTCAGGACCATGACATCATCTCCCACAGCAGACTGAAACACCAGGACAGTGCAGCCTTGGATTCATGAGCTGTTTCACCTGGGCATCAGCCCAGTCTGAGTCAGTTTTCAGGCAAGCAGCAGCAGCTCTGACATTGCACCACCAGGGTTGGGTCTAAAAATAAAATTAGAAAGAAAAAAAAAAAACATATATTAAAAAATATTCTCGGCCCCACCCATATCCCAGAGCCTCCCAGAGGATGCCACTATCTCTTCCCTCAGTCCCAAAGTCCAGCAGGTTGAGAAAGTAGTTCTAGATTGAACATGCTGGGCATGCAGCAACATCAGCTGCCTCCCACAGCAGACAGGGAGCTCCCCATGAGGCTGTCTGCTTCCCTCGTTTTTAGGGGGAAAAAGAAATTAAGCAAAGGAAGCATCCAAAAGGCCAAACTAAGTCCCAGATAATCAGTGCATAGGGCTATGACTGCCACACTGTAAATCCTTACCTGCATCCCTCGGCTTTTGTGTCACTTGCTGCCTCCTTCACAGGCTCAGCCGCACTCTCTAGAGCAGTATATTTGGGTAATTTATCCTCCCCTGGCAAGCACAGCTCACAGGCAGCATCCGGCTCTCTACAAAGGTCGCTCTGCTTTCTTAGCACCAGCCCTCCAGTCAGGTTTGGCAGCAGGACACCGAGACCCACCAAAAACCCAGCTTTGCAGCAGTTTCTCCTCCCTCCCCTTAGGCAGTGTAAGGTTACTTTGAAAACAAGCTATCCTGAACCACAGCTTGAGAGATTTCCTTAAAAATAAATATTCAGGCTTCAGGGCCGTTTTCCAACTACAGCCATACGAAGTTAACTTCATACAGGTTTGCGAGCTGTTTTGATATGCCCCAGTTTGCCTTTGCCAACCAACACATTACTCTGGCAGCCAGATCCGAACCGAAGCCAGGAGCTGGAGCAGCGCCCACGGGATGCTCCACTACCCTCAACAGAGCTCACAGACCTGCTGTTCGTGAGCAGATTTGCTCCCTCACTGTTTTACCTTGTCCCAGCTCCCATTTTTCTGTGGATTTTGCAATATCAGATGGTCCCTTCCAGCAGGCACGATACTGCATCCCAGCCCCAGGAAACAGGGACTTCCACAACTGGTACACTTTTATGGATATTTAAGATTTGATTTAAGATCCTGCTGTCACGGCAAATAGAAAAAATATCTTTTAACATGCCAAGGAAGGCTGACATGAAAAGCAGGCAAGTCTCTATCACTATCCCCAAAAAAGCCCATGCTAACAAGAACATAACTACAGACCTGAAGCAGACAGCTGGAGGTGTGCGAGCACAGCGGAGCCACTAGATAAGTGTGGGATGAACAGATCCCATCAACATCAGCACTTTTTACTTAAGTATTTCAGGCTTCCCAAACTGGCAAAGACACTTTTTAAACCCAGCTCAACATGAATTTGCATTTTCTTATGGTGGAAGGTGCTCAGTGAGACCACAAGTGGGTCTGCCGCAGGATGGATGGACCCACCATGGGTGCATCTGTGGTGATGGTCCAAGGTTGAAGCATTTCCAGAGTCAGGTAACAAGTCATCATCTCTCTCTCATGTCTCCAAAGCCTGCGCGTGTCTCACACAGCCATAAATCAATTTCCAGGCTTTTTCAGAATTGGATTCATAACACCAAAGCCTCGGGTCCTGTATACTCGAGTGCTCCACGGAAATTCAAAGGTCGCTGAAGTGCTTTTTGAAAAATATTACTTAAGCTCCTCAGGAAGGCAGGTACTTCAGTGGGGGCTCGATCAGGTTTATAATCACATACAGAAGCATTATCCCATGGTTTAAGTGTAGCAAAAATGCAAAACATGATATTGAGCAAGGGAAAACAGAGTCTGTTGAGTTGCTGATGTGGTTTTAAATTCATTCAGGGAAAGGGAGCATTGCAGCTCAGGGGGAGGGGCGGGGGAGGCACAGTTCCCTATCTGGGTGTCCAACAGCTTCTCCCCATTCAGATGGACTGCATCCAGCTGGATTGAGACCTCTCTTCCAGCACTAACAACCACACTTGGCACTTTCCAGGGCAATCATCCAGGCAAAACACCTAGGGCATGTTTGCCTAATTTGCTCAGGGTAGCGGTTTCCAGTGTCTCTGGTAACCCCACCTGCAGACAGCCCTGTTGCACTGGGAGCAGGGCAGCATTGGGCGCAGAGCACTGACTGACTCCCCACTGCCTGTAGGACACCTATTGTCCCTGTCCCCATGGTTGCACTGCATCCCAAGACACTTTTCAGAGGTGCTCCCACCCCAGCTGGCTCCCACCTTCACTATCTGGCCAGCTCTTACAGGAGTTTTCACTTAAACCCAGCAAACACATAACAGAGCAGCTTTGTCTAAAAATAAATAAATACACCACCCCCACCGCCCCCCTCAGAAAGCCATTATGAAAACCTCACACCCACTGGATAACCCTGGCTGCAGTTGTGCCAGCTCAGGACTGTGCGCTCTAGTGACTTTGGAAATCACTGATTTACCCACAAATTCTCAAAACCAGAAAAAATCTTTGATTTTTTTTTTTTTTTTAAAAAAAACAACAAAAAAAGTTGTGCCTCCTGGCTTTGGCAAACAAAGAGCATTTTACTGTATTCAACTGTTCCTCTGAATTTTGTTTAGATCACATCAAAGCCTGTATGCTCTAAAGCACCCATGTTTAAGGGGATGGGAAGACTCTCGGGTCACCCAGGAGGAGCAGAAAAGCCTGCAATAGGCACTGGCATGCTCAGAGCTGCAGGAGCGGCACAGAGGAGATATAAAAGCAGCTCTGAGAGACAGAGCATCAGCTGGGCACACAATGAAGTCCTGGCATGAACCAAGACACCCTCAACACTGACAGGAAACATGGGGTGGGGAGACAGGTGAAGTGATGAGACCTTCCCACCCTATCTTCTCCCATCCCCTGCTTGACAGCCAGCTCTGAGGAACTTAAGATTGGATGTTTGTTTTTAAATGTCATCCTTCTCAGGGTGTGAAGATTTAAAGAAAATACTTGAGTCACCTCCAGACATGTCTTCCTTAAAATTAACTGCTATGCCCTTTTAGCATCCCGACTTTGCATAGAACAACAGGGGTCCAGCACATATCAAAAAATGGAGAACATATACATATCTTTATATATATTTATGTAAACTTTATATATATATATACATAAAACATGAGTTACAGAAGACAACACAGGGCACAACATTGTAGAGATGAAGGCACAACAGAAACCCAGCACAACAAGCAAGCACACCTGAACTCCAGAGCACAGCTCCAGAGGACAGAGTGGACCAATGAGTTTCTTCCTCCAAGGGTCCCAGCAAGGCAATATTCACACTTCTCAGAGGCCATCAGATGGCAGACCAGCAGCATGCTAATGCATATACTGCAACAAGGCAGAAGTGGCACTCCAGGATCCTCTAGCATTTCTTCTGTGCAGTAGCAAAAGGCAACGCTCCCACAGGCACTCCACCAAACTTGGGATGCTCCTCTTGGAATCTCAGTCCTTACAAAAAAAGTCAGCTCCCTTTCTTCTCCCTCTTACACACATCTCCTATCTGTCCAGAGCATCACCTACCACAGATGCTCATTGTCCTCTAAACACCACAAAACCTCCCAGCCCCTGCATTTACCAAAGATACTTTGCTCCTGACCTGATCTCAGCTGGCATAAATGAGCATAGAAATCAGTAGAGTCATGTGGACTTAAAGGAGTTGATCTGCCAGTCTAATTACTTATGGTTGGTACCACCCCTTGCAATTAGCTATCTCACCTGTGAGCACTGCAGCAGCTTTGGAAAGGAGAAACACAGGGTGAAGAAGATGGAATTTCAAAATAGCTATTAACAATGCTTGCCATTTTTTTGGTTTCTCCAGACCAGCCAAGGCAGGTGTGTATCTAGCAGACTAGATCCCCTGCCAGGAAATGTAATCATATATGAGAATTATTATAATGACTTGCAGTCAGAAAAACTTCCATCAGAGTATCTTGCAGTACTGTACGTGCAGTAATGAGCGCAAGCCCCTCTGCAAGGCACACCAGGACACCAACCAAACACCAACCGTGCCCTAGCTTTAGGGTGTCCATCTATTTGGGCGGGGAGAAAGTCTGAGATGAGTACAGGCAGTCCATCTATTTGGGCGGGGAGAAAGTCTGAGATGAGTACAGGCAGTCCTGGCTTGCTGTCTGCCCCTGGCCGCATGGTTTTGGCCCCGATGGCTCAGGCTGGGGAGGCAATTCATGATAACAGCCCAGAACCTGGCAGCAGAGCTCATCATGTCCATGTGCTGCACAAAAAGCAACAATTTTTTTTCTCAAAGCCCTACAAAACCAAATATTAGACAAAAATACATGTGAAGCTGCTATTGATCTTCCAGCCAAGCTTTGCATTAAAATAACATTCTTTTCCACTTACTTCATTTATAAAAGAAGACAAGGTATCAGAGACATCACAGCTCACTTTTATCTCCTGGAGACCAGCCAAACATCACATTAGATGTGGGCAAGGCCAGCCCAGATAGGAAAAGGACCCACCAAATTTCAGACCAGATTGTAAAATTAATCTTTTTCCACAGTTTTGGCAGTGGAATTGTCTCTGTCACCTGCCCAGCTAAGCAGGTGTCTGAGGGCTCTGTTATAAGACTTTCTGTTTTCATTTCTCACATGCGTTTTAGTAGAGTATTTTGGACTTTGTGGAAGAAAAGTGCTCCATAGATAATCCCACCAGAGTAAGAGGACTTTGGGTTATTAAATATCTACCTAGAGTGGAAAATTAGATTGGCACCTCTGTACAGAAGTGAATTTTCACCAGCTTGTGGTACTATTCATTAGGCTGTTGTCTCAGCATTTCATAGGGGGATAGCCCTATATTATCCCCATTTTTCAAAGGACATAAGCAGCAGTGAGAGATATCCAGGGCAAAACAGCACAGCCAGGATCAGGGTGGGGATTAAATGTCTGACTGTTGCTGCCCACCCTACCCGCTCAGCCACACTGAATGAGTGAATTATATCCCAAAAGGTAACAGAATAGTTCCAAAATGGAAATAGTTGTGCCAGAATATAAGCCTGCTTGAAAGCCTCAGGGTGACCTCCTCCAGGAGGATCTCCTAACCCAGTGCAAGACCCAGCTGGAGACATTGCACACATGTGCAAGTGTTGGGATGTTACCTTGTTGTTGTCCCCCTCTCAAGAAGGACCACTCTGAAATGTCAGTGGATCTGTCCCGTGCAGCAAGGAACCACCCAAGGCTGTTCCCACGTGGGATCCTGACTTGCCAGTTAAGGTGAACAGAGTTTCTTCTGCTGTTTCCCACTCATTTTCCCATGCAGAGCTTCTTGCACAAATCTCCCGGAGGCTTCAACGCCAGAGTCTTTCTCCTGCTGCAACACTTTGAACTTCAGCAGAACCATGGAGGTCTGACCAGTCCTACCTTGATGCATCTGAAGCCTTCCCAGCTGGTGGCCTCACCAGCAGTTTTCCAGGGATGCCCAGCTCCCAGACCTGGCAAAACAGCCCCATCCTCTGCAGTGCCATCCTCCCTGCCCTGTTCAGCAGCCACAGCTTGGCGTTACAGCTAGCAGAGGCACCACAGTGCCTAATGCTTCTGATTTTCAAGGGAAAATTGCAATTGTATAGTCCTCATTGCATGGCCCATTACAGGCTGGCAGCGGGCGGCAGAAGCCAGGGAGTGACCGGGTGCAGCCATATACCAAGACATGTCTCTGAACACTGTCCTATTTGCTCTATTTAAGGTGTGTGAGAAGCAGTCCATGTCCATCTCAATTAGCGTGTTGAGTTTGCCTCATTTGACAGGGCTGTCCTGCTCTCAGCAGGCATCAATGGGCATTTGTCCCTCACTTCCTGCAGGAATAGGATGCAGCCAACAATCTCTCGCTTTCAAATCACTGTGCTCCGACTCTGCAAATATTTTTGGCTATTTCCCATCTTCCCACAGTGCTGCAATTGCTGCCCAAGCGATCTCATTTCTCGGTTCAGCAAGCCCTACTTGGATGGCCACAACGTGTTATTTATCATTATTTATCCATCCATTTGATCAGAAGTGAAGGAGGGGAGCAAAGGCAGGCAAGAAAGTGTGTTTCAACTGACTGTGGTTAATTTTGGCTTAGAAATTATAACAGTCTTGGAAATACAAGGTGTTGAGCCAGCCTTCTGGGACACTGGGGACCGTGGGAGTCAACCCAAAGATGAATTTTGACCTGTTCATGAAAGGGGTTATATCACGTCACTGTCTATCACAGGACTGAAGGGGTGTCCTTCATTCTGAGTCTTACATCTCCATGCAGTTCTTCAGCATAAAAAAACAGCCTTAAAATTGATTTTAAGTGCTCATTTGTGAACTGTCTAACCCCAACACTTACAATACTAGTGGGAGAACTGAAGTGAGCAAAACCAAGCTCTAGCTTAAAAAACATCACAAAGCAGTAGGCTTGCTTCCAAGCTCCCATGACCTCCACCGGCTCCAGGCTCAATGAAATTATGTTATGCATTTATATCCACTCCTTAATGAAGTACTTACCAATTATAGGGCAATAAAAACCCATCCTGACTCAGATCTTCAGCTGGTGCAAGCCCACGTTGACTACAGCTATTTTCCCTTTCCAAGGATCTTGGTTTTCCCTGCAATAAAAGCACCAAGGCTATTTCCAGTTCTTCCACAGGGATGTAAAACAGGGAGAGATACGGGTTTTCCCACTCACCTTCATTAATATGGTAGCCCAGGTCTTCCTCCAAAGCCCAATAGAAGCAAATCTATTTTTAACCAAATCACTCCAATAGAAATGTTCAAAGCCTGCCATAAAAATGATTAAAAAGCATTATCTCTGGCGTGCCTTGGTTAAAGCCATTTTATATACCTCCAGTGGCACTGGGGAATCTGTGCAGGTGCCCAGACAGCTCCTCTGACCCAGAAGTCTGGGTGATGCGTTGGGTTGCTGCACCACGGTGGCTGTTAGGGTCAACGGGACAGCAAACTGGGGAGGTGGGGCGGTGCAACCACCTCACTTCACACTGTTCTAACAGCAGCATGGGATCGCAAAGGGAAATCCTCGCTCCCAGTGCTGGGCAGGGATAAACCAGGGGTGATTTAGCTGGTCAACTCCAAGGTCCTGTCTTTCCTGGGGGACCCCACCTGGGGGCGATGCCACATGCTCCTTGGAAAGCATGCTCAAAACCAAAAAAGAGATTTCAGAGGAGGACCCCTCCCTTAGCAGGGGAGGGAGGTGGTCCTGGGGTGGGGAAGCTGCATCTCCAGCATCAGGCTGATCCGGGGCTGGCAGGCAGGTCAGGGTGCAGCATCCTGGTGTTGGGGCAGCCAGTACCCACCTGCCCACCCAGGGCTATATGTCTCCTCTTGGCCATATGTCCATGACACATGTTAACCTCAGGAGTTTTCCTAAACACTGTACCCCCAGTTTATCTCTTTCCTCCTGTAGTACCTGGAAATGCCGCCTCATCTCCACACACACACACATGGCTCGTCAGAAGTGAGAAAAGCCCCAGATTAACCTATCTGACACAACAGAGCCTGTCACTGCCTGCCCTGCCTTCCCCACCATGCGAGCGAGTGCCCGTCATCCCGTTCACCACCTGGAAGGAGGAATACATCCAGGACGTGTCAAACCCAGCCCTGCTGCCTAGGTCAGAAAAAAGCAGTTATTACTGCAAACTCTATATACATTATTTATCAAATGAAGTCTCTGCAGCAGGACTACAATTCATTTCTCTGCTCCAGCTTGCTTGTGCTCTCTTCAGCTGTCTTTTTGATACGAGATGGTAGAAAACATTTGCAGGCTCCTTGCGGCTGCCACCACAAGGCTGTTCCCTCCCAAAGAGACCCTGCAGGTCCCCAAAATGGACCTGGTACAAGCTTTGCCCAAGCAAAACCACCCTCTAGCAACAGCCAGCTCCACTGCAGCAGCTTTGCTCCAGCCCCAAATCTATTGCACAAGTATCTGCTGCTGCTCTGAATATTCAGGGGAAATTACAATGGGAAGGCAAGTAGAAAATATCAATTGTTGGAGGGTTCAAACAGCAAGATCCCTGCTGCTACCTGCCAGATTGCATACGGGTGTAAATCAGCCATAATGCACAGTTTAGTTTAAGCAATGTATTAAAAAGGGAGAAAAATCTGAATTTTTCCAGTATGGGGGTTATAAAGCAGGTGGGGAAAAGCCACAGCGTGCACGGCCTCACGATCATATCAGCTCTGCTTCATCTCTGCAGTGTAAAAATACACGTGCGGGAGGAAAACAAATGCAAAAAACATGTCAGACGAGTGTTTCTTTTCCATTCCCCCAACTTTGAGTTAGGGTATAAATGACTAGGCAAACTGAAAAGGAAGTTTAAAAAAATGTACTCATTTGACTTCCGCAGGTGGTTTTGCTTTTAAGGCTTCAAGACCGAAGCAAACTGAGTTCCTGGGTGCCCCTGCTCAGGTTTCCCAGGGGAAAATGCCACAATTCCCTAATTATGGTAAAAAAAAGCCGTGATAATAGCAGGGATTTTCCTCTCCTGGTCTGCAGCACCGATATCCATTTCACGGTCGTGCTGGCAGCATGCAGTGATTATATGGGGCAATGGAGGTCACAGCACATCCCATTTCTTCAACATGACTTTGCACTTCGTCGCATGCTCCTTAATATTCATCAAGCCATATGCTCCATCTGCACTGGGGGTAATGGGTGGTGGCATTTTGGCAATGGAGCATCCCAAGCTGGGTTGTTTGCATCCGTGTCGGCTAAGCCCTGAGGAGGTCCGGGCTGACTCGTAGTCTCTAATGCAACACGACAGCCAAGCATCAGCTACACAAGCATGAGGACTTGGTGCTGGCACCTGAGCTGTGTGCTGGGAGCAAACAGGGAAAAAAAACTTGTGCCCATGGCCAAGAGTGATCTGAATCCCACCAGTTACGGGCTGTGGGATGAATTAGCCACAGAAGCTCTCATGCTTGGTTTTCTCCATGCTGGAGGATGAGTGGGTACCCCACCACTCAACCCTGCCTTACCCTGACGTCTGCAAGTCTCTGCCCATGCATGGACGGACAGAAAAGAGGGATGCCACCGAGGGGGAGTGGGAAAGGATGGCAAAGCCGTGGCTGTTGGAGAGGGAGAAGGGAGGTTTGACTGTCCCAGGTGGCAGCACCTCTGCAGCACGCTGCGTGCGGGGTCCACATCATGCCCACGTTCAGCTGGGTTCTACGTTACCCTCCAAAATTAATTACCGGTGCCCCGGCTGAAGATAAAAATGAAATCATATTTATTTTTGCACTTACATTCCAGTTGCCATGTAATTAAGTGCTCCCACATAATTAAAAAGGATTTAGAGGGTGTTTACGCCCTGTGATGCTCCGTAATTACAGTTAATTCCTCCTTTACGGCTTCTGAGCATCTCCACCGGAGCTCCGGGAGCTGGCGGGGCAGGCAGAGCAGATGTCGTGGGGCTCAGAAATGGGACACACAGCTTTAGCACTGAAGGGTAGCACCTCAGAAAGGCCTGGCCCCATCACAAAATCTTTCTTTAGAAATTGAATCTCTCCCCAGGCATGGGGCAGGAGCGATGCCCCCAGAAGCATCATTATGGGCAAACGGGGACTCAGGGGAGAGCAGCAGGAGCTGTCCCAGCCTCTGCCCCCAGGGTTTCCCTGGTAAAACTGCTTTAACGCCTGCAGACACTGCATAAGGATAAAATAAACCCTTCTGCAATGTACAGGCCCACTGAGGCGGGATTTATTTCATAACTGAGTGTGAATAAATATATGGTGTGAAGCACTGGACATGATGCCCTTTCGCGAGCAGGGAGTCCCAAGGGATGGGGTTATCCAAGCAGCAGGGCAGCCGAGGCCATCTCCAAGAAGACATCAAATATTAGCTCTCAGAGGGACAGGCTACCAAATACCTGCCACAACTCAAGTCACACATTCAGCCTCATAAGTAGGTATGGAAGAGCTCAGTCTTAGCAGCCAGTGACTCCCATTAGGAGCTAGGAGTTCAGGCACTGCAAGACCAGGGTGTCATGTATGGACCCAGAAGGGAGCAGGTCACTCTCCTGCAGGACACTGGACACCACAGGTCTTTATATTTGTGTTAGAGGCTGGAGGAAAGTGTCTAACCATGAGCCATGATGTGCTGCACTGCAGGCTCACAGCCTGCGCCTGCATCTCAGCATCGCCCACAGAGCACTGGGGCTGGTCGCAGCAGAGAGGTACAGGCAGCAGCCGGGCCACTGACCAAGACCGCTGCTAACGGCTTTCATTACGAAATTAGGCGTCCACCTTGGCTTTCTTTGCAAAATTAGGTGCCTACCTTTGCAAGCCAGTCACATGAGTGAATTTAGCACCGAGCAAGGGTTTTTCGCGGCGTATGGTTCAGGAACAGTGGCTTGGATGGGGGAGCTGATAAAGTAAATATATGTAAATGAAGGCAGTCAATGCCATAATTTGCTCAGTAAAATGCTGGGATGGGCTCAGATTAGAGCCAGCACCCTTGCAAAAATGAGACTCACCCCAGTGACTCCCTGGGCTTTGTAGGGGAGCAGGTGGGAGGCAGTGGTCGAATGAGATTAAGTCAGATCTGGGCTTTAGCTGTTAATAGGAAAATGAAAGGCGATTCCCCCCAAAACCTTTGTGCTAAGCCACTGCGTGCTTTACTGTGGGAGCTTTTAGAGGCTATTGATATACGTCATGGCAATTCAATAAAAGAATATATAATGAAAGAAAGATATAACATAGGCTGCAATCACAGAGGCATGCGTGAATTATTAAGCCAGCAGAATTTACAGTCAGTTGGGGGAACTATAGATTTCTTCCTCCACATATAGTTAGGGAACACTGGTAAAAGCGTCGAAGTATTTCATCCTTAAATATGTAATTAGTCAGCAGGGTGAAAATCATTCCCTCTCCGAGGGCTGGTTGGTGATGGCGTGAAATGACTCGGTTGGGTTTCTCTGGTGCGGTGCAGGTATTGGTGTTGGTCGTCAGCTCCAGCCCCATGAGTCCACAGGGTGTGGCCTTCAACTAACCTACCTCAGGCTGGGGTCCAGTGTTATGGGGGACATGATGCTTCTCTCCTCTGAGCTTTCCATCTCCTTTAATTCCTCCGAAAGCCCGCAGCAGGCTGGGTTTAGAGGGGAGAAAAGGATTGCAATTAGGCAGAGGATGCAGAAGGAGTTGATCAGGGAGAGGACTATGTTTGCTTGCATGTAGCAAGGACCTTCACTCTGCCATGCAACCCAGGGAACTACTGAAATGAAAACCTTTTTAAGCAGATAAATTGCACATCATTAGGTTAGTAATAACTGGGAGCCAGCGCTCTTCCCCCCTGCCAGAAAACTACAGGAGGGAATCGGGTCTGCAGGACACATTGCCTCTCTACATCCACTCAGGACGGTCCTGCTGGTGCAACTCAGCCTCACGACACCAAACTTGCAGCATTTTCAAGCTGCTGAGGAGCTGACCCAATTATTTCCACTAATTCTCAGTTAGCAGCTGATGCAACGCAAGTGCTTTCTGGTGAGATGGGCAAATCACAAGAGTTTCTCGCCAGATCACGAAGCAAAGCAAAAGCAAGGCGTGCACCTTCCATAGACATGTCCTCACCTGCCACGGCTGGCAACTGTGGCACCCAGCAGCAATTTCAGTGTAGAGCCAATAATGATGCTGATGCATGGGAGTGATGGGTTGCTCTAAACCAGCAAGTGCTGCAGCCTCTCTTGGGAGGTCTAAAAAAAACCAGGGTTGAGCTTCAGAGCTTTCAGTCCACCTTGTTTTTCCAGCTGTGTGGTCACCTTGGGATGGAAAGCATACGGCTGGGAAGCCAACCAGGGACACCACGGAGCTGAGTTTCCTTTCCTATGAACCTGATGAGCAGGAAGAAAGCTTACAGGGGCTGCATCTCGCCATAACATGGATCAGGCACCATCTGCACTGAGCGCTCGGATATCTCCAGCGCAGTTTTGGGAGCCTTGAAAACCATCCAGTGAGAGGTTTTTTGGCTTATGGGAAACCTCCAACACACTTCTCGGCATAAAAGCCCAAATAATGTGCTCAGAGGCTTCCCGCCTGCTTCACGCACCACCATGCACTGGGCTTGCTCCCATCGTTAGCAGCAGCTGGGAGCAAATCCATCGCAGTGGTCCAGCTCCTGCCAGCCAAGCTCTGGCAGGGAACACATCACAGCTCCAATCAGCCAGCCCCGACACGGCTCGGGGACCGCTGGGTGTTAGCTAATATCTGCCTGCTCCTGCCACGCCAAGGAAGCAGGCAGCAAACTCCATTTCTTGATGGTTTGTTGGTCGGCCTTAAGGATGTGTCCTGGCCAGAACTCCAAATAAATCTGATTTTTCCAGTTTGCCATCTGCACCAAAAAACAGGACTTGTGGTTTATCTGATGTTCAGGAAAAGAAAATGCAATAAATGCATATAAATATGTATATATACACATATATATATATCCATGTGCTCTGGGTAGATTAAAACATTTCTCACCCAAAACAAAACATTCACTTTGTTTTCACATACTTAGCAACTTTAAAAATATTTTAATACACAATATCTGGCTGGGGAAATAAATGCTTTAATTTTTCAAGCATCTTTCCAGGCAGTGTTGGGGGTATTTTTTAACCAAAGCAATTCACCAAAACTGGCACAAAAATAAAAATATCATTGGACCATCCAAATATTAAATTATCTCCAGCAAAATGCTGGAGATAAAACTGCTGGCATCATCCCTGTCGTGCAGATCTGATGTCCCTGCGCCTGTCCTGCAGCAGCCCCTGGGGCACAGTTTGCATTTGCTACACTGATATTGCTAAGCAATAAAAAGGGGGTGCAGATGCTGCTGGGGGACACTGCTGCATTTCTGGGTAATGCTGCCCCCGCAAAAACTGCTGCCACTCCATTAATGACTTTCCCAGCACAGCTGCTCCGAGCATCACCACACACAGTTTCCCTTCTGCATTCCCAGCACCATTTGCTCGCACAAATACAGCTCATCAGCAAAATGTAAAAATAGCCAAAAATATATAATTAGGGTGGATGCACTGTAGATTTAATAGGGTTTTTCTACTTCTTCCTTCGCTGGCCCACAAGACACAAGCCCTGGAGGGAGAGAGGCCATTCGGGAGGGAAAGAGAGCACTTTGCTGTGGTATATGTTTGGCTAAAGTCCTCAAATATTTTTCTCAGTTTTATATTGTGTGGTTTTTTTGATGAGCACCACACAGAAATCGCAGCAGATTGATTCTTTCACAGCTCCCCAAAGTTGAAATGCTTTGGAGCCGAGAGCTCAGTGCCCGCCAAACTTCATAATTAACTTGAATAACTCTTTAATTTGAACTTTAATTCAAACACCCATGTTTCGGGGGGACCATGGGGGGTGGGTGGGGAGAGAAAGCAAACCGAGGGAAACCAACTGTGGTAAAATAAAGCAGCAGCCTCAAAGTTGTGTTGTGCCAGAGTGTCGCGGATGGAGTAAGAGGGCACTTCACTCGTAAGAGAGAAGCAACAATATACTTTATTGATATAAAACAGTGAGTTAACAACATTCAATGGCAAATGTGACAGTGGTTTAACAAGATTCGATGGCAAGGTACACTGGATTATGTACTGCACAGAGGACAGAGTCAGAGAAAACTGTTAGGGAGACCTTCCTGTTGAGTCAGGAGGCTCAGAGAGGACCTCCATGCATTCTAAACTCCTTTCCTTAGAGGAGTCTAGGTGCAGCTGGATCCAAACTTAGTTCCAGACTTGGTCAACGGTTTATGTCTAAAGGATTATATATGCGCAATCAAACCTTTATATCACTTTTAGCTAAGATTACGAAGTTTCAGCGCGCTTATTCCCAGTTCACTTACCGAGTATCTGATGCCATAAGGATTCTCTCAACCTCAAGGAGCAACCTTGAGAGGTGTCCCTATGCAAGGGGAGATCCTGGCATGCAGCCCGCTGCTGTGCAAGAGATCTCAAAGGGCTCTTGGGCTGCTCACTATTTATGGGGGTAAGATGATTGACTCATAGTCATATTTACATACCAACTGCAGATGTTAGTTTCTTCCAAATTTGGCTTGAGTTGGACAATGACCAGCACGGTTGTTAGGCAGACGCATTGCCATAAATTAGCCCTTGGCTATTGTGTTGCTGTCTGTCTCCCACGAATCCACTTTGAGACAGATGCATCCATCACAACCGTCACTGGTGGTTATCGCTGGAGCAGTGTTATGGGAAAAGATCAGGTCAGGGGACTGGGGGGGGAGCACACCGTCACACTGAGGCAACTGGAGATCAACTGTCCTGTCCTGGGTGTGAGCAGATGGAGAGGCATTGCCCCAGCCTGGTGGAAAGTGAAGGAGAAGACATCGCCGTCGGATGCTGGGAGAGCACCAGGCTCAAAGTTGCCTTCACTGCCCCAGCCGGGAGGTTTTCCAAGGCCATCTCCAGGGACAGAGGGACCAAAGCCACCAGGAACACCACCAGCTTGGAGTTTTATCTGAACTTGGTGACAATGAAGGAGAAATGAAAAAAAAAGACTAAAAAGCACCCCAGATAAACTTGCCCTAATGTAACTCAATTTACACCTGAAATGATCACAGAAATTTGCTTCTTTTTCCTCATACAGGGAGAACGAAAGAATACATAGTCCTGGATCTGTTCGCTCAGCCAATGGTTTCTAATGGTTCTGTCGCTGCCCATGGGCAGCATTAGCTAGGCTGGGAAGCACTGGGAGGGCAGGAGGATGAGGAACACGAAGCAGGAACATTAATGCAACTTCTCTTCCCCGGTCAACAGGCCTCGAGCTGTCAGACCATGCGTGCAGCCCTGGAGCACTGCCAGCCAAATCACCACGTTAACCCACCCTGGCTGTGCTCACGGTGATGGGGTCCTTCAGGAAAAAGCAAATCATTGACAGGAAGAGCAGGAGACAAAGCAGGACCAGATAGGGAAGGGAGACGATCGATAGACCCTGGGAATGCATCCACAAATTTGGCAGGGCTTCAGAGCTGTCAGCCCAAGCCTCCAGGAAGAAGCTGGGGATTGATATGGATTTATGGCTCAAATGGTCTGCTGTGGGTTGGAGGACACCAAGGAGCATCCTCCCGCTCTGCAAGACCCTGTGGATTCAGCCTGGTTTGAGCCAGGGACAGCCTGAACCGGGGTGACTTTTCACCGTTTCACAGCAAAGAGGTGGCATTAAGCCTGACGCAGCACCCAATCAAGGCAGGAATACTTTTTCTTCTTTTTTTCCTTCAATGATCCTGTTTATAATAATAATAAAAAGAGAAAGCTCCCCTAGCATCATGCCATAGGGATGCCACCCGCCCTGCAGCACCACCCCCTGCCCAAGGCCACCGCATTGAGCAGGGCTGGAGGGGGATGCCATGACTTGCCACTCAGAAGCGAGAGTTGGGCAGCATCCCACTGGCATCCTCTGTGATGAATATACCAATAAAGAGATTCAGATCAATGAGCCTGGTGGTTTCTACCAGCAAATGAATGGCTTTCGGTCTATGGGTTAGAGAGTCATTAACTACCCAACCTGCTCACTGTCATTAGCGAGCAAGCTCTGCCATGCATCTTCTCGCCCCGCTTTACCCACCAAGCTGTCTCATGCTCCCTCGTCCCTGCATCCACCTGAAGCTCTTCTCCCCTCATCCCTCATAAACAGGCTCTGGCATCTCTGTTGAGTCAGGCTGGATCTGAAGAGCAGGGAGGAGGAGGATTTCATTTCCCTATGTCTAAGTTGCTCCTGTAATCCTGCAAGGCAGCTTGCTTTGAAGCTCTGGCCCGGCTCGGTGCAGCTGGCTCACAGCCACAATTACTTCCACTCTGAGCACACACAAAAAAGCCAAGCGAGAGGCCAAGGAGCAGGTAGTTAGCCTCGAATGCCAACAAGTCAATCAAAGGCAGCTGGTGCTAATTAGTCCCTGTGCCTCCCCCCGTCACGGCTGCCCCATTACGCAGGGACAAGAAGTCTCTCTGTGGGTCAGCCAGGGCCACCCAGGAGCCACTGGAGAGTCCAGAAGGCAGAGGAAGATTCAGAGGGGTCAGGGTCTGAGAGTAGAGCCCCAAATTGCCACTTATGGAGCATCAATCCCACCCATCTCACTCCCTCCTGTTGTCATCTCTGGTGCCCTCCTGCTTTCTGTCTTCTGCGAGCATGGCCAAAGCCACCATGGGAGCCAAGGAGGAGGAGGAGACCACACCATTGCAGAGTTATTTCCATTTTTCTTGCTTTTCCTAAAAGCAGGGGGAAAAAAAGAGAGCCTACCAAAGGAGTCCCAGGTGCCTGCTCACAAGAAGCAGGCATTAAGCAGGGAGCTAAGAAGAAAAGTGCAGCAGAAACATTGCAGTAATATGGGATAATAACTCTGCAAATGCTGCGAGGCAGCTGAATAGTGATATTTTCTGGAGTAGTGTGGTATTGTAGGAGAGGAACCAGTAAACAAATATTTTCATTCAGCAGCAGGGGAAGGGGGGAGGCACAGCCATTCCCCGGGGAGCCAAAGAGGAGCTCCAGAGCAGGAGAGTCATTAGAAGTAAGGGAGGGCAATTGCTCAAGATTATGGCACTGGCAGATACCAGCAAAGTAAGACTCAGCGAGTGGCCCCGAGCATGGCTCAGCTGTGGATTGCAGCTGAGCACCGTGCTGCTATCCTCTCCCACCCCAAAAAATCCAAACCCCTGGGATATCACACCCACCCTGCCAGGCCAGCTCCCATCGCTTGGAGAAGTCCCCACACGGGTAGGTTGGAAGCATCCACCAAAAGTCATCAGGACATCTTCCCCGCCACGCTGCACCTTGTGCTTGCCACAGCCAGCATACCCTAACATGGACCAGCTGTGAACCCCAAGTCCAGACCCTACAGGTCTAAATGCAGCTTGGGAGATTTGGCTTTAAGCAGCATGTTGGAACCACTCAACTTGCCATCCTTCTCACCTCCATTTCCCACTTATAGGAACTGGTATGAGTGTTCAGTTAGGGTCAGACTGGGTTGACGGGCATCTCCTCTTGCCACCAAGTGTCCCAGAAGGAGGAGCACGTGGCAATGTGGCAAAAAAAAAAAAAAAGCTGGCAGATGTGGCAATTTGCACCTCTCCATGTAGTGGCCCTTCAAGGCAGGTCCCATTCAAGTAGGTCACCCAGCGCTCAGGGGGTTTAAGTCCTCGAGGTTTTAAGTCCTTCTTAACCCACATGGTCCCATGTGCTTATTCATAGTCTTCAAACCTGTATGAATGGCTAAGCCCTCTTACAGTCTGAATACAGATTTATTAATGGTATTAAATACAGAGTTATTAAAGTTAATTATGAATTAAGGCTGGACACTACAAGAGCCATGTCCTGGCTTTGAATAATACCTAAAACCCACAACTTCTTGGAGCTTTGGTAAAGTTTCTGGTGATGCAGTGAGGATGTCTTCAGCTCTTTGCATCTTTTTACCAGCACTGTAAAGAGCCTGTTGACCAGTTTTAATGTGCCTGCTGCATCTTTTGCACTGCTGATGCAGAAGGAACCACAAAGCACATCACCAGCGTTCCTACAAACCCAACACAGGTAGGGAGCTGCAAACACGGCAATTTACATTCCCTCCTAAAATGCTATGAGAAATCCAATTGAGTATTTGCAGCTATTAGTTGGAAATATTTAAGTAGCTGTCCCAACACTGAAGCAATGCCAGGGCTCAGCTGAAAGCCTCTAATCGTGGCACAACGTGCCCTCTGAGCAGCCACGCTCCAGCAAGACCTCTTAGACTGCAGGTAAACTACTTCCTGCAAAGAAAACACAAGGCAAATGGTATCTTTGGGTGCAATGACATTGCAGACACAGCCTCACCTGCCCATTAGCATTATTCTCTGATGCACCAGGCAGTGATTCCTCATGGCAAACCAGTTGGCGTTAAGTATTGGTCAGCACACAATAGTCCCAACAAGAGTAATGGGGGTCAATCCATCCCCAGCGCAACTGGGCTGGCACTGGTGATTTTAGGCTGGAGATAAATGTGGTCCTCGGAGGCTGGATTACCACCCGAGGGCCCGCGATCGATACTGGAACAAGAAGTTTTGTTGTTCCAAAAGAAGGCAAGGTTAACCCATAATCCAGAGCACGGGCACGGGGTGAAGCCACTTTAATGGGAGGGATTTGTCTGCTCAGCGCGTCAACCTGAACAAGCTGGAGCCTGCATGGTGTAATTTAATGGTGTTTTAACATCAAGGCTGCCGTTCCTATAGCTACTGGAGGAAGCTTAGCAAACCTGGGCGCAGCTCCTAGGGCATGGGAGACAACTGAAGGAGAGCGCAGGGCTGCATCACCATCACCCTTTTAACCCTTTGGACCCTACACACCATACTGATGTGGCACTGAAAGTAGACCCCACATGGGGAAAACGTGTATTCAGTGCTTTGTTAGTACCATATTAACTGTTGCCTTAAAAAAAAAAAAAAATAGCAACAAGAATCTGCCCCTGTCACTGTTCAAGTGCTATGGCAGGGTATCCCCACCAGCCATGGGCTCCACTTGGGGCTGATTTAGGCTCCACCAAAGCCAGCAGGACTGTGCGTGGGTCAAGTCAGCTCCCACAACTCTCTGGAGCCTCAGCTGAGCACAGTTTCAGGGCTAACACCAACCACGTTCTTTTTCTTCTGTGCCCCCAGGTCCTCCCTGTGCTTGGCTGACCAAGGCTGGCTTAGAAGGCTCTTCCCACTCCCAAGAAAATGGGGACTGAGAGTGAAAACCCAGTCCTGAGGAATGTGCTCATCAGCTTTAATTTGCTTCTGCTGGGTGCCATCCTCAAACCTTTCGAGTGCCGGCTGGAGGTGACAACAGAGTCAGCTGAGAGGCCAGCAGTGGATGAGGAGGGTGGCCTTGCCAACTGCAGCCCACCCATCAAAGAGCAGCCCATGGTCTTCCACCACATCTACAACATCAACGTCCCCCTGGACAGCTGCTGCTCGTCCATGTTCAAGTCTTCAGCTGAGGAGGTGAGTTCAGAAGACGACCGGCTGGCAGAGTACGCAGAGCAGACCTCCGACAGCGAGAGCCAGGTCACCTTCACCCACAGGATAAACTTGCCCAAGCAGGCCTGCAAGTGCTCCACCTCCCTCCCGTCCCTGCAGGAGCTGCTGAGCAGGATTGAGATGCTGGAGAGGGAGGTCTCCATGCTCCGGGACCAATGCAACTCCAATTGCTGCCAAGAAAATGCAGCCACAGGTAGTAATGCCATCCTGTTAGCTCTTGCTGGGGACTGAGGGCTCGAGCAAAAGGCAGGAGAAATAAATACAAAACTGGTGATGCCACTCAGATTGGTGACAGAGGAAAACCTATGTTCCCCCATGGTGTGGCTATGGCTTTAGGGAAAAGCCCAGCTTAGGCCCTCCAAGGCAGGAAAATCCCCAGGAGGGATGTGGTCACTTGAGCCCCCATGCCCTGCTGACTGCAGAAACCCCATAACAGCCAGAGCTAAAGCCCCGTTACTGATAAAATTACCGCTGGTAAGGGGTGAGCAGGGTGATCTCCCAACCCTGCAGTCCTTGCAACGCTGTTAGAAATCTGCCACTGCACGTGGGACAGGGAGGAGAGACATAGCTGTTGCTCTCCTAAGCTGTCCCTGGCTGAAGGCAGCTCTGTGGGAGCCGACAATAAACCCCTTCATCTTCTCTGTAGGAGGAGTGAATGTGTACGAAAAGCTGAGTTTGAAAAAAAAAGAATAAAAAATACAGGGAATAACTTATTTTGCCATGAAAGATGCAAACAAAATCTATAACAAAGGCACAAAACCATCAACAGGCTACTTCATCTGAATAACAATATGTGCGGCATGTGAAGCTCTCCAAGAGCCCCCATTAGGGTTACTCCATCAAGGACAGCCCCTCGTTTCACTGCAGCTGTTCCTCAGAGCCAGGGAAGCAGCACGCAGTTGAAATGAGGTGGGTTAAGAAAGGTTTGGGCTAGAGTCTGCATTTCAACAGTGCAGGAGCTAGCACACTGATGGTTTTCCTTATGTCTTGGGAAGAGGGGGTGTAAGGGGGGCTGTCCCAAAGGGCATCCATCCCTCGTGCAGCCCAGCCCTGCTTGGGGCTCCGACATACCAGAGCTCCTCGCGGGAAAAAGTCACCAAGCGAGGAGAGCCACACAGGGCATCTTTCCAGGGGAAAACAGCTTTTCAGGCCGAGAACAACAACAGGGAGGAAGAAAAATTAAAAGCAACCCTTTTCCCCCCAATGTCCACTGCCATTTTTAAGTAAGTTTTGCAGCTATTAGTGTGATTTTTCTGGTGGTACCCCAACTCCTCTATGTTGAGGACACATTAAAATAAAATGGGAGTGACCCACACTCAGGTCAACAGAGTTGGACCAAGGGTGTGTGGATTGGGGACAGAGAAACTGGGATGGCACATGCAGCGGGGTGGCTCAAGCTGACATCTCCGGTGCAGCCAGTGGAAGTCAGAGTGTTTCCAGCCGCATGCTCACCCTGCATCCCCTCCCGATGCAACAGTCGTCAGCTGCATTAAAAAAAGTCGAAACAGAAAACACCCACACGTGCTACCAGTGTGTGCAAAGCAAGGGTTAAAATCATGTAGGAAACGCAATGGGAAAAACCTGTTTTAAAGGAATTAATTTGAAACTGTGATGGGCCTATTTGGGTTACTTGCAACATACGCAGACAGTCCCATTAAACATTCATCGCTTGGTGGATTCTCCACTCCGATCGCAGATGCGCTGAACTAAAACTGGAATAATTTCATTTATTTTTACAGGAGTTGCTTTCAATTCACTGCACCACAGAGGAGATCAGGTTCCCTACCCCACCGCCCAGGGCATTTCCCCAAGGAAAGCTGCTCTCTTCCAGCACACTTACAAGCATCCTCTCTCCTCTTTTGATAACTTAACTAGAGGCTGAGTTCTTATCGCCATTCCCAATATTCGCAGTTTAGATGGGAAGCATCCTGTAAAGTAACCCAAACGGGTCTGCCTGGCACAGCATGTAACTGAACCCCTTTTACATGAGCATCTGCTGCACCCTCCACAGGAAGAGCTGCTCAGGTAGCTCAGCTAGGATGGAAAACTTAGTTGGGGGACAAAAAGTCCTGCGGCTTGGGGTCTTCATGGTGCAGAGGTTTCCCAAGGGTTGGAGGAAGCACGGAAAGGGTTTCTGTTCTTCCTCGGTTCATAACCCTAAGCTGGAGCTGTGGGTCCACGTTGAGGGGCAAAAGAGGGGAGGGTTGGCAATGTCAGAGTGACTGGTGCCTTCGTCCCCGTGCATCCCTCCTCACCCCAGAGTGTCCTGTGCAAGGTTGCCAGGTAAAGGGGGGACATTAGACGTAGTGGCTGCCGTGGCCATGTGCTTTCCCGGCTTTCCCACAACCCCAGCATGCCCAAACCTGTGATACTTTGTGCAAAGCCAACAGCTCTGTCTTGATCAGGCTTACCAGGTCAGGGATGAAGATGATGCCTTTGGGTACATACCTGTTTCTTGGAGGAGAGAGAGTGAGCAGACTGGGACCTCTCACCTGTAAAAAGGAACAGTGGGTGGAGAGGAGACAACAGGAGTCATGGCTGGTGCAGAGGGCTTGGCCAGGGGAGGCTTTTTCCCAGTAAGCGGTCTAGGGAGGTTCCATCAACTGAGCGCTGAGCTGAAGAGAAACCAAAGGGAGCACTTGCACCCCAACAAGGCTGATAGCACCCTTAGCCATGGAGGCCAGCGCTCCTGAGGAGACAGACAAACTCCTGGGGACCCACCCAAGCCCCACCATGAGCCCTTATCACCAATTCTGCCTCTGCCAGCCCTAAAGCCACCAGTTCGCCAGAGATGGGCGTGCTCAACCAGAGGGAGGACCATCCCCTACTTGCCCCACATCTTGCCCTTCTTCCCCACAACCCCTCAAAGGGCTGACCCAGGGCCAATGCTGACCTCTTTCCACCTCCCACCCGGTGGGCTCTGACCTTCGGTCCCGCATCCTTGCAGGGCAGCTGGATTACACCCCGCAGTGCAGCGGCCATGGGAACTTCAGCCTGGAGTCGTGCAGCTGTGTGTGCATGGAGGGCTGGGCAGGCAGCAACTGCTCCGAGCCCCGCTGCCCCCGGGGCTGCTCCAGCCGCGGAGTCTGCCTGGAGGGCCAGTGCATCTGCGACAATGACTACGGGGGTGAGGACTGCTCCCAGCTCCGCTGCCCCGCCGGCTGTGGCTCCCATGGGCTCTGCGTGGATGGCGAGTGCATCTGCGAGGAGGGTTTCATCGGGGAGGATTGCTCCCAGCTGCGGTGCCCCCACGACTGCTATGGGAAGGGCCACTGTGCCAACGGCACATGTATCTGCCAGGAGGGCTACACCGGGGAGGACTGCGGGTGGCTGCACTGCCCCAACGCCTGCAGCGGCCGCGGGGTCTGCCGGGATGGCTTCTGCGTCTGCGAGGAAGGCTACGAAGGGCAGGACTGCTCAGCAGGTAGCAGGGGGCATGCACGGGGAGAGACAGACCCTAATGTATGAGTAAGGGCTTCAAGGTCCCCAGAGCCCCGCAGGAGCACCACGAAGCCTGGGAGAAACCCATATCTGGCATGGCATGTCACATAGGAACTGCTTAGGCCCCACAGTTTGACAGCCTCCCTGTTGTGCCTGTCCCCAGAGAGGACACAGGCAAAAGTTTGGGAGGTGAGCAAAAAGCCAGTGAGGTTTGTCCCAACATCGGTGGTAAACCCTTGGTGCAACAGAAGCTGCAGTCAGGTTCTCCTGAGCTTTTGCCTTGCTATAGCATTTAATACAACCACAGACAGCACATAACCCCCAGCCCAAAGCCTGTACCCATGTCCCACAAGCAGACCCATGCACCCTTCCCCACAGCTGGGTGGGAGGATAAGCCACACACACCCTGACGCTCTCCTTACCTCTGCCCTTCCCATCAGTGGCTTCTCCTGAAAACCTGCGAGTGACGGGGATCAGCGACAGCTCCATTGAGCTGGCGTGGGACAGCACTGGGGCAGCCACCGAGTACGTCATCTCGTACCAGCCAGCGGGGCCGGGGGGTACCCAGCTCCAGCAGCAGGTGCCTGGGGACTGTAGCAGCATCACCATCACAGAGCTGGAGCCGGGTGTTGCCTACAACATCAGCGTCTACACGGTCATCAGCGATGTCTTGAGCATCCCTGTTACCTCCAAGGTGATGACCAGTAAGTACCCTACTGCACTTGTCGCTTGGTACCTGGATAACCAGAGATGATGCTCAAGCTGGCTCACATTTTTCATAAAAACCTTCCAGCAGCAGAAAATGAGCCTTCAAAAAAAAAATATTGGGGATACTTTTATCCCCATTTATATCTGTATGGGGATATAGGAAAGGGGGGAAATGTGTCCACTCTCTGCATAAAGACTCAGTCTGGATGAAAACCCAAATGACTGAAAATCAAAGAAATTTTCAGTGTTTGATTGAAGCCCCCAGAAGATGGCTCAAAATATCTTACACTTTTTTCCTCATAGAAAATATTGCAATATATCACAGAAGTCACGGGTTCTCCTCCCGCTCCTGGATGGGTTCCCCATGACGAATCCCAACGACATGGGCGATAGCGCAGCAAGAGGGGATGTTGCTGTGCAGCAAGTTTGCAGATGATACCAAGCTGGGCAGGAGTGTCAATTTGCTCGAGGGAAGGAAGGTCCTGCAGAGGGATCTGGATAGGCTGGATTGATGGGCCGANGCATCCTGGCTTGTATTAGGAATAGTGTGACCAGCAGGAGTAGGGAAGTGATCGTGCCCCTGTACTCGGCACTGGTGAGGCCGCGCCTCGAGTACTGTGTTCAGTTTTGGGCCCCTCAGTACAAGAAGGACACTGAGGTGCTGGAGCGTGTCCAGAGAAGGGCAACGAGGCTGGTGAAGGGTCTAGAAAACAAGTCTTATGAGGAGCGGCTGAGAGAACTGGGGCTGTTTAGCTTGGAGAAGAGGAGGCTGAGGGGAGACCTTATCGCTCTCTACAACTACCTGAAAGGAGGTTGTAGTGAAGCGGGTGTTGGACTCTTCTCCAAAGAAACTAGCGATAGGACGAGAGGGAATGGCCTCAAGTTGCGTCAGGGGAGGTTTAGATTGGACATCAGGAAGAATTTCTTTACCGAAAGAGTGGTTAGGCATTGGAACAGGCTGCCCAGAGAGGTGATGGAGTCGTCAACCCTGGAGGCGTTCAAAAAAGGTATAGACGTGGCACTCCAGGGCCTAGTTTAGGAGTCATGGTGGTGTTAGTTGATGGTTGGACTTGATGATCTTAGAGGTTTTTTCCAACCTTAACGATTCTATGATTCTATGATTCTAGGATATATGTAGTCCTGACCGGGACCATGATGCACAGAAGAAAACTAGATTATCAAGCTGTAATGGCAACCTCCTGAAAGGATCCTCAGAAACCAAAGATGCAGAGGGCAGGGGGAAACATAAACTATCCAGACACCCCTTTTGCAACCCCATCAGTCTGTTTGCATGGTGCAGTTAGGTGCAATGCAAAGGGATGCTGTGGTGTCCAGCAGCCCAGGCATTTCCCTCCTCTCCCTCTAACCAACCTGGAGCAGGGACAAAGGGGCAATGACTCTGCTAACAGCTACCAAAAAGTTCCCATTTTCATTGTCCAGATAATGAAATAGCTGCGGGGTGGGGGGTGGGGGGGCAGCACCCGCACACCCATCCTCCTCTGCTCACCACCCCCTGCTCCCTTCCAGACCTCGCCACACCGCAGGGGCTGAAGTTCAAGACCATCACAGAGACGACGGCGGAGGTGCAGTGGGAGCCCTTCTCCTTCCCCTTCGACGGCTGGGAGATCAGCTTCATCCCCAAGGTACCGCCACCACACACATGGCATCGCGGGCTGCACCCAGCCACCCTAAAAACACTGAGTGAGCAGATCCTAAATTAGCTTCCAATTACCCCCCCCAAAAAACCGTGACCTCTGTTTGCAATTTGTGTGCTTCACATCAGACAACTCCAAACACCTCAACCTCAAATTGCCAGCTTGCATTTCTCCAGTAGTCTTTGGTGTCAAGACATACATCTCCTCAAAGAATTCCCCAATAAAATGAAGAGATGAGCATATAAATAAGTAAACCTTCCAGCCTCTCTGCCTCTTGCTGTCGCCCCCTCTTTTTCCCTTCCATCTCCTTTGCTGTGACCCTTCCTCCTCCTCCTCTTCCTCACCCCTTCTCTGTGCACACTAAGCTACCCAAAGCAGCCCGGATCTAACTGAGCAGCCGCCGGCTCCCAGACAACAACCTTCAGCATCCCCAAGTCACACGCACCGCTAATTCCTGCCACAGAATTTTAATCGCAGTGATGAACAGGTAGAATTTGTGCCAAAAAAGATGAAAGGATGAAAATGTTGCCCTAAATATCACATATTTTCTATGCACGGCAACAAAAATTGTATGTCAAGTATTTCATCTATATTCATAATTTCTACACCATTTAGCCATAAGTATAGCTTCAATTGTATATGGAGCCTCTTTACAAGAGCTTTCAAGCCCCAGTGGTAAAAGAAATGCTGATTAAGGGCTCAATTATGCCATTTTCACTTGTACAAAACCTTCGCTGGAGTCAAAGGCAGCTCTGGGCAGTGGAAAACTGCAGAACTTGGCTCCAAAGTTTTAAATGGTCTTAACTGTAAAGTATCATTACACAGCACGAAGCAAGGGCCCAATTGCTTAAATAACTCATTCCCTCACTTCCAAAAAGGCTGGAAGGATCTGGGTGCAATTTTGAGTACATCCATACACAAATTGTGTCAGAAGCCGACATTCAGGTACTGTAGGTATAAACCCCGGGGTAATTTTCATTCACCATCGGGATAAAAGCTGAAACGATAAGGCAATGTCAGGGAAGAGCTTTTGGTAGCAAAAAATAGCTATCTTTCAAACATTTTACTGATACTCGGGAATAAGCTCAACAGCATCCCCCTGAAGCAGATAAATGGGGAAATATCCATTTTAGGGTGAGGAACTGACAGGATAGAAGCAAACTTCTCCCCACAGGGTCATCAGCGATAGGTTTTTCTCACTGATAAATACAAACTGTTGGCCCTGTTTCTGTTTTTAAGCTTAAAACTTAAAACCATGCAGAAACACTTCAGAATTTAAAGGAAGAGATAAAGTGCAAAAGGATGGTTGTTCCTGGATGCAGGTTTTTGGGGCAGGGAAGGGATGTAGCTCACAGGGCTTTGAAGTTCTCACATCCGTCGGTCAAGAACACGGTCCCGCGCCACAAAGACACAGTCGTGCTCCTGCCCATCCGCTGCTGCAATTGGACTCTCAATTCTCCATCACCAGCTTTTCTCCTAAAACAAGGCAGAGGGTGCTGTCTCCTTCATTGCCTGGAAGCCACGCTCACCTGGGCAAACGCTAAACCATTGCTGCACCCCAAATAAAACCAAAACCTAGTCCAAGAGGTCTCAATGTGAAAAAAACAGTTATAACAGCAGCATCAAAAATAACCTCTACGAGCAAAATCAAGCTCGCTCTGTCTTCCTGAAAACCGGGCAAGAGGATCTAATTTGGTCCTCAGTGTCCCCACGAGGATGCTTGTACCCTCCAGCAGAGCAATGCTCCTTCCGTTGTCCCCACGATGCTCTTGCCCCCCGAAAGCGGGGTCAGGCGGGGATTGCCCATCTGCTGTGTGCACTGGGGAGCGGGGGGGAAAGATGAAGCAAAGACAGATTTAGAAAAGAAAATTAGGAAAGGTAAGCTGGCAATTTATGGCTAAAATGGAAGATTTCCTGTTTAATGGGAAAAGAGATGAATATGAATTGAGAGCTATGTGCAAAGATTTGTTTAGTGTGTTATTAGTGAAGACAGCCGCAAGAAAAGATCCTTTGTCCAAACACTGGCAGGAAAGGTGACATTTGCTGTTGCTTAAAGCCTTACAGCTTTTCAGAGAAAAACCGCAAAGTGTAATGAGTTTAATAAAGATACTTAAAAAGGAAGGGATTGCAAAATAAAGATCTTACGGTTTCATACCTATATAAGAACAACAGAAGGCTCCTGGCACCTGAATAGCAGGGAAAAGGAGTCCAGCCCAGGCTTTGGTTCTATTATCTTTTCTCTTCGGGAGAACAGCAGACACACACATGGCAAAATACAGAAGTGGAGGCAGGGAAAAGAAGGGATGGGGGAGGATTTTTTAGCCCAACAGCGTGGATGCTCCACGCTTGGTGGGTGACTTCACCCTCGGTTTCTGTACCTCCGTGGTGGGATGTGGCAGGGCGAGAATGTAATTCAGGGGTGCGGGGCTGGGCGTGGAAGGATGCAATGTGGGGGCACCTCCGCTCCATGCATCAGTCCCCCAAAACCACCTTTTGTGTTGTTTTTTTAACGGTTATTTCCACTCCCCGACAGAACAACGAGGGTGGTGTGATTGCCCAGCTCCCCAGCACTGTCACCACCTTCAACCAGACGGGGCTGAAGCCAGGGGAGGAGTACACCGTCACCGTGGTGGCCCTGAAGGAACAAGCCAGGAGCCCTCCCACCTCTGACAGCATCTCAACCCGTGAGTGAGCCTGGCCCCGGGCAGCACAGCAGCGCCCAGGGCTTGGTCCCCAAAATAAGGTCCCAGCAGCAAGAGTGGCCCAGCGCTGCGTGGGAAGGGATAAAACTAGCACCACCTAACTGCCCAAGCTACAGGTGCATTGCAGCAACAGCTTCTTTATGCGATATTTTGTCCCTCTCGCTCCCGATTTGCTGCGAGCACAGAAACCGTGGCGAGGTTGATGGGGTTGGGAGCAAAGGCTCAGGTCCTCTTTTATTATATTGCTGCATAAATTCCTCTTCCCTGCTAATTTCAGAGGCTGGACGCCCCCAAGAAACATCTCTATAAATGTATTGCCTACTCATATATAACAGATTAAAACTCCCACCTGCTTTTGTGCCACTAAATGCCCTCTACTCCCACCAATTCAGGCAAAGCAGGCAGCAGGGCAGGGAGCCAGGAGCAACAACACGTCCCCTCCTAACCATTTTATTCGGCCAGTCACTGGTCCACCCCGTAGGCTAGAGGAAATTCAACTGGCTCTTCTCCTCGCTGAAGGAGACGTGGCGATGGGCAGAGCTCACTGGGGAGAAGAGGCTCGCCACGCCAGATCTGCTGCAGTCTGCCTTGGCAGCCAGGCACACATCTACTTCCATTCAAGCTGTTGCAAATGGAAACAGCATTTAAATAGCTGCCGGAGGGTTATAACGAGGTGATGCTCTCTCCAGGCTGCTAATCTGAGGCAACCGGGAGAGCAAAGGGAGGGTCCGTCTACCAGCAGCAGCTTGCTGCAGGTCTGAGCTTCCTCTGCACAGTCCTCTCCTCCCACTCTGCCTCCGCACTCAGCTCGACGTGGCTTAAGAGAGACATCTCCTGGTCAAGCCCAAATCTTCCATTCCTTAGGAAGTCAGCAAAAAGTAAAGAGAGAGGCTGGTACTTCAAACTCAGTGGTTGACCTTTGCAGGACACCGCAGATGGAGTGGTGAGCTCTCAGCTCTCTGCTCCATGAAGGCATCCCCGTGCTGGCATGTCTGCCTTCCTCTGCAGCACCCCTCTAGCTTTGCCCCCATCATCCTCATTCTGCCTCAACACCTTGTGCTGGGATTGAGCAGCAAAGGCATGGTTTCATGCTGCACAGCTAAGTAGAACTTGATGCTCCCCAGCATCACCTGGATGACTGGACAACATGAGGTAGTTGGAGATTTAGGGTTGGATAAGCACGACTTGGTCCTGGCCAAGCTGGACACCCAGCTCCTACCTAAACACTCTCAGCTGTCCTCCCTTCTCCGGTACTGTTTTGCCCCCAGACCTCACCCCACTGCTCCCCATTCCCCAACATGTCTTTTTCTAACCCTCCCTGGTCCTTCCCACCCCTGGCCACACACATGTCCCCCAGAACTTCTCACCCTGGGGTGCAGCATTCAGCACATCCTTATTATATAGTGTCATTTTCTAATATATACAGTATATTAGAGGTGCTTGCATGCAGTATAGCCTGAATTACAGAACCAGCATGGGTTTTTTCACTCACCTTGGGATCATGCGAGTGATAAAATGGGCTGCCCAGCAGGCTCCGTGCATCAACACTGCCATGGCACAGGAGCGATGGCCAGGCTTGGCCCGTCCATCCATCTGTGCAGCACTTAAGTCCTGCTGGACTCAAAGCATCCTTCACTCGGGCTTGAGCCCATGATTTCCAAAGGTCAAGTGTTGGGGGATGTGGAGGAGGGAAGGGCCCAATTATCTGCAAAAGAAAGCAGAAATGTCAAAAATGGTCGCCCAGTAGATCCCTGGTATGAATTTAGCTAAAACCCCTTTACCTGAGAGGATTTGGTGGACACCCACTGTAGCCCCACACTCAGCTAGTTACGAAGACTCACCAGAGCAGTTGCATTTTCTCCTCTCTCCCCACTGCTAAGACATCAACAGCTTTACAAGCTGATCCCTCAGCTTAACAATAAACCAGGAGCTGGCACCAAATCAGGAACGTTTCTAGAGACGTTCCTCAGTTCTCGATGCTTGGATCGTTATTTAACACATTGTCAACACCTTTCAAAAGACATAATATCGTTGCTGATAAATTTTACCAGTGACAGAAAGGCTCAGAAAAGAGTAAATTGAGTGGAAGGACATCATCGATAAAAGCAGTTTGAATGGCTTGAAGAGCTGGGCACAAAGGAAAACTATATGTTTTTCAATGCATCGTGAAGTACGAGCAGTTATCTAGGAGCAAAGAAAGTGGACTGCAGTTAGACATAGGCGGTTTTATCCTGGGAGATGCCACCTGAAAAAGCCAAGGAGGAATTGTTGCTGATAACCAGCTCGAGAGAAGGGCATGACTTGCATTATAGCTGTAATGGGCATCAATGGGATAGCTGCTGGGTCCTGCTCTGGTGTCCAGAGCTTGGGAGGGACATCAGTGAAGTGGAGAGGGTTCAGGAAAGAGCCAGGAGATTGGGACAAGGGATGGGGAACCCTCCAGGACCAAACCCCCTGAGTACCTTGGGGCAGGGGTCATGTCTCTTGCCCATGTCACCTCTCTGCCTTGTCCCCAACTGCTAATTCGGGCCACTCTGAAGTTTGGCTTGAAGCATCCCTGAAGCTTGGTGTCCCCAAAGCCACCACCTTTCCCCATCCACCTCTTCCAAAATAACAGGTGCCCGTTTCCCCCCCTCCTCCACAGTCATCGATGGCCCGACGCAGATCCTGGTGCGGGACGTTTCCGACACAGTGGCCTTCGTGGAATGGACGCCGCCGCGCGCCAAGGTGGACACCATCCTGCTGAAGTACGGGCTGGCGGACGGGGAGGGGGGGAGGACCACCTTCCGCCTGCAGCCCCCCCTCAGCCAGTACTCCCTGCAGGCCCTGCGGCCCGGCGCCCGCTACCGCCTCGCCGTCAGCGCCCTCCGGGGTGCCAACGAGAGCCGGCCGGCCCTCGCCCAGTTCACCACAGGTAGCTAGCTGGCTTTGCTGGGAGAACCGGCACGAATTCTTAAGCCTCCAGCAAGCATGGGCAGATGGCTTGCTGCAATCTGCAGATGGGCTGTCCTGCAACGAGCATGGGACTTTGCATATCTGGAGCCAAATCAAGGGGGTTTTTTGCATCTGGGATTTAGTGGTACCTGGTTTCCCCTGGCACGAGTGAGCTGGGGTTTAATCCGGTGTACTGGGAGGCAGCGTCGCAAGGAAAACATAATAGTTAAGATGCAGGTCTAAATGAAGATGCCTGAACGCGGGTGTCTCGCATCCCATCATGGTCCTAGTGCAGAGCAACGCAGAGCAAATGATTCAGCTCACCCCAAAAACACACATGCACAGCTCAAACCGCCCTCTGACCACCCTCCACTAGTCCCTATATTTCTGTTTAGTCCCTAAACTTCCAGTGCAATGGGTCTCCACCATGCCCCATGGGGATGCTCGCGTGGTCCCCAGGGCACCCCAGGTGACCCTAGATGCCAGTGACCAGGCAGATGACTCAAAAAAACACATTTAGATGACAAACCCTGAGCAAACCCCACCTTGGCCATGTCCTGCTGCAGCATCAAGGCTGAACCTGCTGCTGCCTGTGACCCCACCACCTTCAATGCCCATTCAGACCCACAGCTTAGCTTGAGCCCATGACTAAAATTTTAAAACCCAGCAGTTTACACCCTTAATAACACCTGTAGATCAACGTCCAATTCTCAAAAGCACCAAACCAGCAAGCACAGGTCTGAATTTAAGACGATGCTCACTCCCATCCTATGCTGAGAGCCAAGGCAGATGCATTACCCGAGGAATTGGCAGTCAAGCAGCTGAAAGCAGCCCAGTCAGAAACGTGGTTATCTTATTTTATATCTTCTCTGAATACCCTAACTGGTCGGTAAAACTTTAATTAATGTTAAGCCTGCAGACAGTGAACAGGTTTAATTTACCATGTCATAAAGGAGGAGGTAGAGCACATATTTCAGTGCTGGTTTATGGTACATAAATTACTTGTCATGTACATTACTGGTGGATACTAGGCTCCTATTACAATAACTGTGGTGTGTGAATTGTGTGTGTATATATCTCTATAGATATATATTTCAGACGAGATGTTCACCCCGACTGATTTGCTGCATTGTCCTTCCTTGCTTTATTTCTAAAAGGCAACATAAAAAATTCCCCCCTAAACCCAGATCCGTCAAGGAGCGGTAACTACCCCCGTCTGCTGCCACTCAGCCCCTGCCCAGCACCAACCCATTGCTCACCGGAGAGGTTTATCGTGCAAACCAGAGCAGATTCAGTGCACAGCCCCAGCAGCACTAATAAACAAACCCTTTGGGCAATGTCTGAGTGTGAATGAGCCTGTAAAGATGCCCAAGGTCTTCTAAGAGCAGTTCAAGCAAATGCATGACTGCTACAGAGCCCTTTTTCTCTTATGCATACTGCCTCAGTTTCCCTTATTCTAATATAGGGGGAAAATGCTTTTCTTTTTCAAATAACATGCAATTAGCTCCCAAAGCGACTTACTGAGGGATGCTGTGAATGCCGAAGCACTCATGTCAGTCTCGTGGGTGGCATCTCCAGGTCTGTGCTGAGCAGGAGGTGAGAGCAGATGCTCCAGCCCTTTCTGCGGGGACATGCCCCGGGAAGGAGGGACTGCACGTGGGACCTCACGGACATCACACCCGGGTACCCCTCTGCTGCTGTTTAGCCATGCCAAGGCTACGGGGTGCTTTCCCGGTGCCCAGCAGTGAGACGGAGCCTCTCTCCCTTGTGTCATGCAGAGATCGATGCCCCCAAGAACCTGCGGGTGGGCTCGCGGACACCTGCCAGCCTCGAGCTCACCTGGGACAACAGCGAGGCTGAGGCACACAGCTACAGGGTGGTCTACAGCACCCTGGCTGGGGAGCATTACCACGAAGTCCTGGTGCCACGGGACACCGGTCCCACCACCCGGGCCACCCTCTCAGGTATGCGTGCACCCACACGCCTTTCCTCCCCCTCTTCTTCCTTCTCCTCGCAAGCAGATAGGGCAATGGAGAGCCCAAAGCAGCACTGATGATTGGTTGCCCTCATGCTGGCACACATTTGAGGCTGTTTTGGAGTTTACTAGTTACCAGAGAGGAGGTTTTCCTTGGGATGAAACTCATTTTCCCCTCTGTGGGTCTGGATTTGGGCACTGCTTATCCACAAGGTGAGTGATGCACCTCTGAGCGATGCACCTCCAAGCGATGCACCTCCGGCAAGGGGCTGTCCAGATCCCAAATAGAGCTGGCAAGGAGCACAGTGAGACATGGGGAGACGAAGGCTTTTTAGGCTGATCTAGAGGAAAATATTATTTCGCCTTTCCGGTTTTTTCCTTGCTGGGAAAGAGCCACAAGTGCCGATGCCCCATAGGCAGCAATGGGGATCCAGGCTGCCTGAGTTCGTTGCCTTTTTCCAAATCGGGCACAAAACAGACACAAATCCAGGGATGCTATTTTTGAGCAAGTGCCTCAAATGGTACGTTATTCAGGCCAGCACAGGGGGTGCCACCGGGGGCTGCAAACACCACCCACCTCCCACTGCTAGGAAAGTCCCAAATGCCCTTTGCAGCAACACCACGAAGTACTGTGTGAGATCTGGTTTCCTTTTTTCCAACTACAACCACTTGCCTGCCAGATTTGCAGCTCCGGTGGCATTTTTTTGAGCAAAGAAAAGACTGACTTCTTACACATATACAAAAAAGATCACTCATTCAACTTGAAGCTTTTCAGTATGGCAGGACACCAGGTTCTTCCATGTTGATTCTCTCTGCCCTCCTGGGACCTTCCCAGCCTGAAGAGGGCTCAGGCATCTCTGCCATATGGACCTATAGGAATAAGTTCAGTGGGAAAGTCAAATGCCAAGTTACAGGCACAGTGGAACTGAGTCACAAGAAAGGCTGGAGGGGAGGAAAGCAATTAGAGCATTTAGCTTGAAAAATGTGGTATGTGGAAAAAAGAAACATTAGGGATAGTTTCTGCTGCGTTCATGATGAGGACATGCATGGAGAAGCCGGATGAGATGGAGGGGGACAGCAAGGGATCAGAGACTCAGTGCTAGTCCCCTGCCAGCTTTCCTCTGGGCATTTACTGCCTTTCTAGGTGAGAAGGAACATTAAAAATGGGCCAAACCCTCCTCCCTGGGGCAGAGGTGCAATACTACCCCAGTGACCTAAACTGCGATGACACCCATGGCAGAGCCCGAGCTTGCCTCAGAGGAAGAAACAGCATGAAGGCTCTCTTTTCTCTCAATAAAAATAAGAAAAGCTGCCAAGTCTCCACCTGGCAGCACCAGTGCTGCGTGGCTGCTGCCAGACTCAGGCAGGACTACAGGAAACCCCCCCAGAGCAAGCTCCAGAGACACAGAGGCTTAAATTGATAGCAGTGAGTGATTTTTATATAGTGCCTCCATCATCACTTAAGTGCTTTGCTTCTAGCTCCCAGGGTACTATGTAATAAGCCACCAAATTTAAAAAAACCCCTAATCATAGCAGAAAATAACCCAGAAAACATTCTGCTGGCAAAAAAAAGCCAGGATAGCCATAGTGTGGATGGCACAGGAGCCTCTCCCATAGCTCCGTTACTCACATGGTAGCCTTGTCCTCCAAGGCCTTGTTGCACATCGTGCAAAGCCTGTTGGGGTGGGTTTCCAGCCACCCAGGACCTGGTGGGATCCATGGTGTAAATGCAACCAGTGATTCCCTCAGCTGCCTTCATCTCCTTGCAGGAAAAGCAGCGAGGAATGGCACTGAGCAGAGCTTATCAAAGATTTAAGCTTAAAAATACAGCAAGCCTTGCTCTGCCCCATATGTCTCTCTTCAAAATCAGCATTTGCACAGAAATATCTGTAATTTTATTCTACCCAAAAGAGCTGGGGGAGAAAAGGCGTCATTTGATATGCTCCTGTTCATTTCTTCCTTCTCCTCGCCCTTTCTCCCAGGCACTTCTCCTCCTTTCCAGGATACTTCTGACACTTATTGGGCAGGGGCGAAGGGGGTCCATCTCCCCTGCCCCGGTACCAAGACTGCACTGTAGCAAGAGGAGAGGAGCATGGGGGTTTCCCTCCCTCCTGGCCTCTCAGGGAAGGTTTTGGTGGCTTCAGGGGATGCTGCCCCTGGGCAAGGCATGGTGAGGCCGGGCTGGAGGGTTTATGGCTTTCTCTAACCCTGTGGGAAAGATCATGAAGCACAGGGAGGAGGGTAATAAAGCCATCAGCAGCCAAGCAGAAGTGACAGGCAGAGGCAAGAAATGTCCCACGAAGATAAATAAATAAATAAGTAAATAAAATAGCGATCAGCAGTAGGTGCGTGGGAAAGGAGCTGGATGAGCTCAATGCCCACGTCCCTTGAGAGAGGCACTGCAGGATACGTCCACCCCAAGGAGCGGCTCTTGATTCAGCTCCCAGAAAGACTGCGCCTTTCCTAATTAATGTGCATTTCATTTACTCCGCATAATTTATTTCTCTTCGAGACACCAGCCCTGTGACAATATTTGATGTTGAATCGATTTGGAAACAAATATAGCTACTTTATCGTTCCCATCTCAGCTCACACACACACAATTTCTGTCTTGATGCCAGCAATTACAGCAGACCTCAGCAACAACTTTTAAAAATGGCTTATTTCTGAGCTAGAATAATCCAAATTCCCTGTCCAAAGACATCCAAGGGGCTTTTTAAAAAGGCTCAGCTCTTCTCCAATGCACAGAGGAATCGCTGACCTGTGAGAGGGCTGCTCACCCCAGGGATGCTCAGGAGGGTCCACACCCTGTCCCCAGCCGTGGGAGGTGGGGGGGTCGCACCCTGAGGCCACCCAGCCAGGCGCTGCTTTCATGCCCCTTCATGTCCTTTGCACTCCCTGGCAGATCTGGTGCCGGGGACAGAGTACGGCATTGGGATTTCGGCCATGATGGGCAGCCAGCAGAGCGTGCCAGCAACCATGAACGCCAGGACTGGTGAGTTTGGCCCTCTTGCATGCTCCAAGCACAGCTGGCTCCTATGGCTCAGACGTCCCCATGGGACAGTCCGTGCATGGGGACAAAGATCTGCACCAACCCTCTCCTACAGAGCTTGACAGCCCCCGGGACCTGCTGGTGACAGCCTCCACGGAGACGTCCATCTCGCTGACCTGGACCAAAGCCACGGGTCCCATCGACCACTACCGTGTCACCTTTACCCCTGCCTCGGGGATGGCCTCTGAAGTGACAGTGCCCCGGAACGAGTCGCAGCTCACCCTCTCAGAGCTGGAGCCCGGGACGGAGTACACCATCTCCATCATTGCAGAGAGGGGACGCCAGCAGAGCCTGGAGGCCACCGTGGATGCTTTCACAGGTAGAGAAAGACAAGTTGGGATGGGGCCAAGGGCACAGACCACCGCCCCACACTGGCACCTCTGCCAGCCCACTGCATCCCCAGTGTTGAAACTCTTGAGGCGGTGATGGGGATGAAAGCTGGGGGGAATCCATCCACGTGTGAGGAAGTCTGTGGACCTCAGAAGGAGGATGGCTCTACCAGCATGGGGATCCCATCCCCCTGGCCAGCAGCACTGAGCACACTTGCTTGGCTGGAAGCTCCCATACGGAAGAGGCAGGGTTGGGGGAACAGCTGTCCTCGGTGGTCTGTGTGTCCATAAGAAGGAGAAACCAAGCCTTGAGGGACCTCACAAGCACCTCGGGTGAAAAGCCTGCAGTCAAGAAGCCCAGAGAGCAGCCCTGTAGTGGGACAGCCCCATCACCCACCATATGGGTCTGGGATGGAGTGTGTTTCCAGGCAGAGCTGAAAAAAACACCATTTTTCTCCTCCCAGTTTTGCCTCTCAATCCCAGCACAGTTTCAGATCAATGGAGAGCCCAGAGCTGCAGCTTTGCCCCCTCTGTTGGGTATTTCCCATACAAGTGCTGGGAACAATGCGAAGGCTGGGATCTGGAGACAGTCAGGGTTACATCTCCCCTCTCCATCTTGCAGGGGTCCGGCCCATCACGCAGCTCCACTTCTTCCAGCTGACATCCTCCAGCGTGAACGTCACGTGGAGCGATCCATCCCCACCAGCAGACCACCTTGTCCTCACCTACAGCCCCCGGGACAAGGAGGAGGCACAGCAGCTCACGCTTGATGGCACCCGTAGGCACGCCAGCCTGACGGGCTTGCAGCCATCCACCGAGTACCTGGTATCGCTGGTGGCTGTGCACGGTGCCGTCAGCTCCGAGCCTGTCGTGGGCTCCATCATGACAGGTACCATGGGACCCCCCTGCTGGGCATGGGACCCCGCCAGGAGGGCGGGCAGGGGGATGGGGAGGGGACCTGCCTCCCACAGCTTTGCTTTCTACTCCGTCTCACCAGGGATTGATGCGCCGAAGAACCTCAGGGTGGGCAACATCACCCAGGAGTCCATGATCGTCTACTGGAGCCCTCCCATCGCTGCCTTCGACCACTATAGAATATCCTACCGCGCTGCCGAAGGTAAGGGGTCAGACCACTCTTGCTCGTGCCCTGAGCTCGCAGCTGCCAACCCTCCCTCTGTGAGCACGAGCAAGCCACCAGGTCATCCTCACCCCAGGCAGCATCCCAGTGTCCCAGGAAAAGCCACCAATAGCTGGCATGGACAAAGAGGCTGCAGGGATGGAGGATGGGTGTCTGGGATGAGGGTGGGCAAGTGCCACTGTGGCCAAGGGCCAGCTCGGCACAGAAGGGCACAGGGAGTGAACCCCTGCAGCTTGCCCTCCCTGGGGATGTTTAATTCAGGGCCCAATCCTGAAATCCCACCTCCTCCACCTGCCTCCCCTGGCTCATCTCCCTTAGCCCCAGTTTCACCTACGATGCTGAAAAGGTAGAGCCAGCAGAGTGATGGGCATACAGGTGTGCACAAAACCCAGTTACCCCCAATATCAGCCTTGGAGAGGGCTTGTGGCATTGCCCTTCCCTCCCGAGCACCTCCTGTACCCCAGGGACAGGGCCAGCTGTGATGCCAAAGCTCTTGGCTCTGTCCCCACAGGGAGGACAGACAGCACCGCCATCGCCAGTGATGCCACCGAGTATGCCCTCCACCGCCTGCAGCCTGCCACCAAGTACGAGATCGGGGTGAAGAGCGTGCGGGGCCGGGAGGAGAGCGAGGTGGCCTCCATCACTGTGCACACAGGTGGGAAGGAGCCCTTGGTGGGCAGGTAGCCATCAAATAGTGCCAGCCCCTGCTTGCACTAGCAATCTGGCAGCTGAGAGAAAGCTGAACCTCATGCCAGCCTGATGCAAGCTCGAGGTGATGAGCAAGGCTCACGAGGGCCCAGTGTGGACTTTTGAAGTATGTCTAAGCAAAGCTTTTCCCATATATGCATGGGTAGTCATGGGGGGGAGTGATAAATCTGTGTACCGGGCACGGGGAAGCCAGAGATATGATGTTGGGCAACCATGACAACCTTTCCTAAAGGGAGTACAGACTTCCAGAAATAATCCCTGGGGAAGTCCTGACACAAACAGCATCTGCTGCAAGAATAAAACCTTCTGCTATCCCCAGACTCCTCAAAACCTAAAAAAACCAACACTCCAGGCTGTGCATCAGGAAAACAGTGGAAGGGCAGCCCAGGTAGCAGAGTAGCACAAGCTATGACATCTCTGCTCTCCAGCTAGGGCAGCAATAACTCCTCTGCAGGCACATGTGCCTGGGCAGCAAGGCAGGACCACGAGCGACGGGTCACAAGAAGCCCTTCTAGTTCATAGCCCAGTCTCTTCATGCCTCTGACTCTCTGAATCTGTCCCCCATGCAGCCATGGATGCCCCCTTGGGGGTCACAGCCACCAATGTCACCCCCACTGAGGTGCTGCTGCAGTGGAACCCACCGCTGTCAGAGGTGGAGAGCTATGTCCTCGTCCTCACCCGCCACGCAGGTACGCCGAAACCCTGCACCCCTCTGCCACAAGCTTTGCTGGGGCTCCATTTCAGCTCACCTCTACTTCTCCCCCATCCCAAAGCCTGGGGCTCGGCAGGTGCCCTCCACAGAGGGAGAAGGGAAAGAGCCCTTGCTTCAGGAGGGCAGCAGCTGGCAGGTGGCAGGGCTGTACCCCTACCCGGATGCCAGCTCCTCCCACGCAGGTCCCACGGCAGTGCCCCCCTCACCAAGCCTCGGAGCATGGCAGTCCACACAGGAGGGGACTGGGATCCTCCCGCTTTACTAACTGGCTCACCAGCAGCAGCCCAGGGGCAAGCAAGTACCCATCCCACAGAAACTCAATGTGCAGCAAACTCCACGAAACCCACTACTGAAGGGAAAGAAAGCATCAGGCAAATATAGGGACTGTGGGAAAAATAAGACCATCCTTCAGACCAAACTCCACCACTACAGCTCAGCTGCCGCACAATAGCTCGTGGTGTTTCAGCAGTATAAGTGCTTTTGATCATGAGGTCATATCCATAGACACATTTTGGAGAACCACCTTGAATATCTACCCTAAGTCATCTCTTTTGGCTTATAGTTGCAAGAGAAACAATTGTTGTGGATGGAGTCAACCAGGAGTACCAGTTGACGAACCTCCTGCCCAGTACCACCTACACAGTCTCTATGTATGCCACCAATGGGCCTCTCACCAGCCAGACCATCAGCACCAACTTTACAACTCGTACGTACAATCACCTCCCCCACTGCCTGTTACGCACCCTTAGCCATACATCCACCCCAGGAAAAGCAGCCAGCAAGGCTGAGCCAAAGCTCTTTTCATACACATGTGGGTGTCGAAGTTGCCACGTGCCAGAAGGACACGCAAATATCAGTATTGAGCACAACACAAGAACAGAATTTTAACCACAACAAGCATAAACCATCATTTTCTCTCTTTCAACATCCATCCACCCCTTTCTTTGATTTCACCTGGATGTGGTTTCCCAAGACAACCCTTGACCAGGTCTTTTTCTTGCCCAAGGCAATAGTCCAGAAGAGCACTATAACCCATTTTGCTTACAAGAAGCTTGACAGACCCCGTACCACACGCATTTCAAAGCTGTTACCCTTCAGAGAGTATGCAGGGGGTTTGCAGAGTTCTGCTCAAGGCTGGGGATGGGTGATGAGGTCTGGAAATTGAGAGCAAGGATGGACTTTGGGCTGTAGCTCAAAGTTGCAAGGTTGAATCCCATTGCACTGAGTTGGGAAGCGGGGCTGGGGTGGTTGTGTGTGAGAACTTGCACTTCCTTGGGTCGCTATCCACCCTTGCAGTTTTGGATCCTCCAACAAATCTGACCGCGAGCGAAGTGACTCGACGGAGTGCCTTGCTCTCCTGGGTGCCTCCCGTGGGGGAGATCGAGAACTACGTCATGACCTACAGATCCACCGATGGCAGCCGGAAGGTGAGTGAGTCCTCGCAAAGAAAGAGGCTCATTAAGTCAAGGAATAACATGACCATGGAGAAATGAGCAGGAGAAACCCAACAAAGCAAAAGAATGATGCTCACTATGTCAGGGAGAGACTAGAAAGGTAGATGCTATTTTCTGCATAAGCAATACTTTAGATAAACAATTGGAAAAAGCAGGAAAAGATTGCCTAGGGCAAAATCTTTATGCACAACTGCATATCTGGGCACAGAGGCCATGCCTGGAAATTTTGGAAGAACAGGGGAAATTCACAACTTGTGAAACACAAGCAAGCTGAGGCAGGAGAAAATTATCTCACAAAAAGAGATGCTAAAAATGTCATTTGCCCTTCTTGCAAAAAGGAAGATAAGTACAGACAGCTAATTAATCCCACAATACAATATATTTGATTATTTAATGAAAGTGTCCATATCTGCCTGTCTGGAAGAGCTGCTACAAATGCTATCAGAAATATGTCACCGCAAAGAGTCTCGTTTCCTTTGCCGGTGTGACTGGCTTGCAGCAGCCAGAGGATAATAGCTTTGCAGAAGGGGTTCAATATAATGCTATGTGGCATTGGCTGACAACCAGAAAAATTAACAACGTGACAGGAATTAACGGAGTCAAAACTGGCTGGTAACCAGGTTTGGCCAGCTCTGCTCCTTGCAATGCTTGGGCAATCTGTCATGCCCTGTATTGAGGGCATGCAGATCCCAACAGAGTCGGTAAATAGAGCATACAGACTGCAAACATTTAAATCTCCTGTGTCCAAACCAGCTAGCTTTCTCCCACCCGAACCATCCCAAAAGGCTGAATATATTCATTGACCTCACATTGACTCAGTCCAGGGATGTAAGCAGACATGCAACACTCCTTGGCCAGGTACCAAGGGCTGCAGTAGTTTGTGGCTTCCCTTCCCTCCTCGCTTGCTCTTTAGGCTCCCCATCGCTTTTCTTATCTGTTGCTCTTGGTGTCTACCTCCTTCCGGGACCCATGTACAGGAGCTGATTGTGGATGCTGAGGACACATGGATCCGCCTGGAGGGGCTTTCTGAGACCACAGAATACATCGTGCGCCTGCAAGCTGCCCAAAACGCCATGCGGAGTGGCTTCATCTCCACCACCTTCACCACAGGTGAGGACTCGCACCACGTCCACTCGGCCAGGCCAGGCTTAGCCCACATACCATGCTGGTAGACATGGACTGCTTTTATGGGTTTTCTCTCCTCAGGCAGCATTTCACCATGATCCACAGAGAGGTACATTCATTTCCATGACACACAGTGCTGCTCTGCTACAAAAATTTAATGGCTGAAGGACCTATAATACAAACACAAGGTCCAGCCCAGGGCAAGGGGATTTGAGCTTCAGACCACGAACCATCTACCAGGCACTTTGCCTTGCCCTTGCCCCTCCTCAAATGCATAAATAGAGGAAAAAACCCAACAAAAGTCAACAACATGTTATCAACAGATATGCTCTTGTAGTGAGTGGGGAGAGACCCAGTTGGTCTCTCCATGCTGTAGGCATGGTCTAATCTCTCATAAATATCATAGAATCATAGGATCATAGAATAGTTTGGGTTGGAAGGGACCTTTAAAGGTCGTCTTGTCCAACCCTCCTGCAATGAGCAGGGACATCTTCAACTACATCAGGTTGCTCAGAGCCCTATCCAACTTGACCTTGAATGTTTCCAGGGATGGTGCATCCCTGGAAATATCAAGCAGGTGCATCTCCACCACCATCAGTGGAGTCACAGGCAGCAAAGCCAGCATGCCTGCAGGACTGCGGTCCCACTGATTTTATCTAACTGCATTATTCCTCCCCCCTCTAATTCTAGAGAAGTCATGATCCACTAAGGCAATGGGAATGATTTCCTTTCCAAATCAAACGGTGGGCATCCACAGCCACCATAACCCTCACAAACCGAGTGCTTACGCTTGCAAGAATGAAGCTTGCATGAAGATGTCACCATTGCCCCCACCCTTTGCAACCATTCACATTAGAAACCGTGCAAAGCATATAGTCCCTCCCCCTCTTTGAAAAGCCTTGCTAGGGCAGGGCACTTAAGAGACAGAGTGCATTTTGTTCAGGGCTGAATCCAATTACATTTCTCCTGAGCTTCAAAAGCACTAAGAAGCCTGAAGATGATGTCCACTAAAATTCCTCCCATATGCGCTGCCAGTTCAATTAGGAGAGTTTTCCTTGACTCTGCTGTGGATACACTTCCCCATCCCGGTTACATGCAAAAGTCCCTTCGCCTGCTTTTAAGAGAAAATAGAAACTATTTATGTCAACAAAAAAAGAAAAGACTCTTCTCTAATGCATCTACCGATCAGCCTTTCCTGTTATTCTTGTTTCTTATGCGGGCACATAAAGCCAGCGCAATTCAGGCAGGTGATGGAAAAATGCGTGTAATCTTTGAGGCTGTTTGGGAGTCAGGGATGAAACTGCATGGGGCTGGCTTCTCAGCTGGGATAAAGCAGCAGAAACCCACTCACGTCCAGTAAGGAGAGCACCGTTTCCATTAAACACAAATGTCAGACCTTGGCAGTTAGAGACACAATTGCCAGCTGATGCAGCATCCCAACACAAGTTTAATTTGCTTTTAAGATGAAGATAGGCACCAACAAGAAACGAGTTTCCCCCCACTTACCCCATATATCGATGAGACAGAAGCACCCAGGAACAAACGTCGAGGCAATGCAGTCCATGGGCAGCATCGCTCAGCGAAGAATCAGGGCCTGGGATTCAATTCACTCTGGCAGCGTATCGGGCCACTTCGCAGAGAACAAGGACTTGTCTTTAAGAAGACAAAAAGAAAAGAAAAAAAAAAAAAAGGCTTAATTTAAATTGTTTTGCTTCCTTCTGCTTACAGTACACATCCCGAGGTTCTTCTATTCCCTCTGATATATTAATAGCTCAGCCTCTTTGTTTCATGTTTGCACAAGGTTCTTGGGGAATTGTATACAGATGGGACAAAAGGAAGAAACAGATACAGTATTTATAATTTATAGTGGTTTGAAATGTCTTTCAAGGTCTCCTTGGCTCTTAAAGATACGAATATAAATTAAGAAACAAGTAATCTCTGCAGAGCTCAGGGTAGCTTGAAGTGGTTGTCTTTGAAGCAGTTTTCATTGTTGGATACTATAAAATGCAAACACTGTCTCACCAGACTTTGCGCTACAGACCACAGAGACAGGAAAAAATAGGGGATCTTCAATATTTGGACAAAGTGACACCCTCTGAATCTTCAGGTTGCAAGGGTGGGGGAATACACCCAAGTGGGAAATCACAGACAAGGGTCTGTACCATAGAATAGAATCATAGAATCACTGAGTTTGGAAAAGACCTCTAAGATCATCAAGTCCAACCATCAACCCAACACCACCATGCCTCCTAAACCATGTCCCAAAGTGCCACGTCTACACGTTTTTTGAACGCCTCCAGGGATGGTGACTCTACCACCTCTCTGAGGAGCCTGTTCCAATGCTTGACCACTCTTTCAGTAAAGAAATTTTTCCTAATATCCAATCTAAACCTCCCCAACGCAACTTGAGGCCACTTCCTCTCATCCGGTTGCTAGTTCCTTGGGAGAAGAGACCAACACCCACTTCACTACAACCTCCCTTCAGGTGGTTTTAGAGAGCGATAAGGTCTCCCCTCAGCCTCCTCTTCTCCAAGCTAAACAACCCCAGTTCCCTCAGCCGCTCCTCATAAGACTTGTTTTCTAGACCCTTCACCAGCTTCGTTGCCCTTCTCTGGACACACTCCAGCAACTCAATGTCCTTCTTATACTGAGGGGCCCAAAACTGAACACAGTATCTGAGGTGCGGCCTCACCAGTGCCGAGTACAGGGGCACGATCACTTCCCTACTCCTGCTGGCCACACTATTCCTGATACAAGCCAGGATGCCGTTGGCCTTCTTGGCCACCTGGGCACACTGCCGGCTCATGTTCAGCCGGCTGTCGACCAGCACCCCCAGGTCCTTTTCCGCCGGGCAGCTTTCCAGGCACTCTTCCCCAAGCCTGTAGTGTTGCATGGGGTTGTTGTGACCAAAGTGCAGGACCCGGCACTTGGCCTTGTTATACCTTATGCGATTGACCTCGGCCCATCGACTCGGCCTGTCCAGATCCCTCTGCAGAGCCTTCCTACCCTCCAGCAGATCGACACTCCCACCCAACTTGGTGTCATCTGTAAACTTACCGAGGGCGCACTCAATCCCCTCATCCAGATCATTGATAAAGGTATTAAACAAGACCGGCCCCAAAACTGAGCCCTGGGGAACACTGCATGTGACTGGCCACCAACTGGATTTAACTCCATTCACCACCACTCTCTGGGCTCGGCCATCCAGCCAGTTTTCTCCCCAGCGAAGGGTACACCTGTCTAAGCCATGAGCTGCCAGCTTCTCTAGGAGAATGCTGTGGTAAACAGTGTCAAAGGCTTTACTAAAGTCCAGGTAGATAACATCCACAGTCTTTCCCTCACCCACTAGGCGGGTCACCTGATCCTACAGGGTATCACACAGCACACAGTTGTGATGGACACACACAGCACGTCCTTCACACCTTCTCAATGCGTAACCGAGACACCCTCGAAAGCCACAGCCACGTTGCCGGCTCTGCACTCCTTTACTCCATCATCCATACACACCAACAGCAAAGAAAAAGATGTATTTCCCCCTTTTGCGTTAAATGAGAAAAAAATTGAACCCAGAGTTGACATCCCAGTACTGCTGGGGTCTCGTAGCTCAGACTCCCTTAAACTCTTACCCCCAAATGAGACTTTTCTTCATTAGAGGACACCTGGAACACAGCCGCACAGCCCATACTGCCCATCTCTAGCATGTCGCACGGCCTAATTCCTGCTCAGTTTGCAAGTGACAATCAACCTGGCAGAAGTCCACCATCATTTCCAAGGGCATAGAACAGGAGAATCCCCCTGGAATCAGTAGAGTCATAAAACTTGTTTGGAGCTGGCAATCCTGAGAGAACAGCTTTTGGTATTTTCACAGCTGTCTAAATAAGCTGGTGACAGCTTAAACCCCAGGGTTTCAGACATGGTGCAGAAAGATGGTCCAAGAGGTGACATCCCTCATCATTCATAGTGATGTTATCATGCACCTTTCCAATATAGGACCTATGGGAGATATTAATTAATACACGCACACATTTTTTTCCATTAAATCCTCTGATGTTGTTGGCAGATGTAAAGTCCCACCGCCTCACAGAATAACTTGGGACGCAGAAGCCAAGTTAGACCTTTCCTGGATCATAACCAGTGGGGCCCAAAGCATGTGGAAAGGGTATTGCTCTGCTTAAATTTTGCTTTTTTTTTTTTTTTTTTTTTTTTTTTTTTTTCTTTTTACTTTCGCAGGTGGCCGTGTCTTTGCTAACCCTCAGGACTGTGCCCAGCACCTGATGAACGGAGACACACTGAGTGGCGTCTACACCATCTCCATCAACGGCGACCTCAGCCAGCGAGTGCAGGTGTACTGTGACATGACCACCGATGGAGGCGGCTGGATTGTGAGTAGCCGTGTGGTCGTCCTACGCATTGTCCCCATAGCAAAGTAACCAAACCCCATCCTACCAGCAGAGCCAAGCACCACACTGTGCGGGAACAACAGCAGGCTTAATATCACACGCTTCATTTTCCACGCCATAGGGAATAGCCCACGCTCCAGTAATAATAGTTACACTTGAAGAAATGCCCTTTGATTTATTTGACATGTTTGCAGTGCTTTTGGAGAGCAAAATCTGAGAGTGAAGCTGATTTATTGTTCTAGAAATGAAATTAATGGCCGATAGCTTTCACAGGGAATGATTCACACTGCCTGCAGTAGGAGGGTGTCAGGGATCACCCCGATTGAGTCTGCACAAGAGCATTTTAGAGGCAAATGCCTGTTTGGCTTTTGAATTGCAGAAACACTGCTTGTCTTGATGTGGATGGACTGACAGCTTAAGTAAATAATGCTCTGCTGCTTTGATTTTATTTGTGTCAAACGCTTACTTACACACATTACACAAAACTCTGCTAGATGTATAGTCGAAACAAAAAAAAATGGGCTTCCTCAAAAGCTGGTTTCTAGCATGGATGTTATTTTAGTGAGGAAGTTTCCATCCATCTCACTCTGCCTCAAAGCATCCCCTTGGATACCACAGAAAGAGCCAGCCAAAAGCAGGATCACACACTAGAAAACCAGAGGCACCACGTGTTGGGTAGAGCAGAAAGCTTGAAGGCTGATTCCTTCCTATTATAACATTGATTTGCCTTGGACATCACTTAACATCTCTTCAGTTTCTCCATCTGCACATGGCTGCAATTAATGCTAACCGGACAGATATTGCAATTTTCTCCCCTGAAAGGCACAATGGAAAGACAAAGAATTGTCTTTATTTCATGTGCCCCAAAGCTCAGCAAGGCTGTCCATCTTCTTCTTCACACCGATTTTCCTCCTGGTCTTCCCCCACCATAGGTGTTCCAGAGGCGGCAGAATGGGCTGACCGATTTCTTCCGGAAATGGGCAGATTACCGGGTGGGCTTTGGAAACTTGGAGGACGAGTTTTGGCTGGGTAAGACCTTCACCAGTTGTCTTTCATCGATGCATCAAACCTGAGCTCCATGCGCACCATGCTGCTTGCCTGTGCCAGCTGTTGGTTCCTCGCCTCTCACCCCACTCCTCTACGCTCTCCCTCGGACAGCTTTCCTTCTGTTGTTCGTCCCCTGCCCTGCACATTAGAAAGTCACTTATGGGCACACCACATAAAAACACATCATGAAGGCCAGCAGCTCCCTAATTTGCTCCTCCTAGGAGAGAAGGGGGTACGCTGGGGGTCTTCATGGACCAAAACCCATCATCCTCCTTTGGATGACTACAGGTTACATTGGTGGCATCTACGACTCATGGACCTCACCTGGCCTTGGCCAGCAAGCCAGTTGCCCAAAGAAAGTAGGAAAGGGGTGAGCAGAAGACCCAGAACGGCTCTGAAACGGAGCATGCTCCCCAAAACCTGAACACGAGCCAACGCCAGCCCTGCAGCATAAACACGCTCTGGCTTGTACGGGAGCTTAACAGCTCAAAAGATGGGTGTGCAACACAGGAAGCAACAGGGCTCCACAGCTGGTTATCCCCAGCTTCAGCAGCATGGAGGAAGCTGAACCTGGGGCTTGAACCCACCTCTCATAGCCACGGGGAAGCGAAGCTGAGTGGGGACAGAGAGCTCAGACCCCACCAGTGCCAGGAGAGACAAAAACTTAACCAGAAGTGCTGTTATTCTCTGGTTCCTCTCCTCTCTCTCATTTCCCACAGACATTTTATTTGCCTAGAGCTTTTTTTGTTTGCTCACAGAGCAGGTCCAGGCACTGGGTCTCACCAGCTGTCTTGCTGCTTGTCTTGTCAGGCTTGGACAACATCCACAAGATCACATCCCAGGGGCGCTACGAGTTGCGAATAGACATGAGGGATGGCCAGGAAGCAGCATATGCCTACTACGACAAGTTCTCCATTGGTGACTCCCGCAGCCTGTACAAGCTGCGAATTGGGGACTACAATGGCACTTCAGGTACAACCTCAGTGCTAGCAAGTAGTAGGGAAATCCTGGGACGAGTGGGTCTGAAACTGTGAAGGAAATCCCAACATCAAAGCTTACTTGTCTGGAGCAGCAAAATGCAAACCCTTTCTGCCTTCCTGCAGTCCATCATGTAAACCAGACTGATAAATCCCACTAAGGTCATAGGGAATTTTCCATTGGGGATTAGATATTAAATATCAGAGGCATTGCTGTTCAAATAACCAGGTCAATCATCAGAGGTATCATCTCACTTGGCAATCACCACAGCTCGCTATTGATGTTGTGCTGGAGGGTGTATTTATCACCTTCCCACAGCAATGGAAAAGTCTGAAATCCTCTACATCGTTTCCTCACACAGAGGCCAAATACAGTCCAGTTTTGTGAGGACACTCACACCTGCTTGCTTGGTTGATACAGCAGCGCTAGGCTTTGCCTACCAGAAAACGGTGGGTGAAGGGTGATGGCGGGAAGGCATGGAGGTCTCTTTCCCGAGAAGGGTGAGAGAGGTACAGCTGCAGCCCATTTAGCTGGGATAGGCATGCCCAGTGCAAGCCTCCATGATCCAGACAAAACTTCACCACCATGTACTTAGCAAGGAACCCACACCATATCTAAGATGCAGGAATTTTCCTATACCATATCTGGTAGTTGCCACTAAAGAGAAGAGACAGGGACCTTGGTTGTGTGCAGCACAGCACTTGCTCTGACCTTACATCCCAGGGCACGGGACATCAAACCTATTACCAAAAATGCCAGTAACGGTGCTGCAGATACGACTCCCTCCCCTTCCCTATGCAAGCTTTTCTTCTAGATGTCCAACCAAGGAGCTTCTGCTCCACCTTGAGCAAAGAGAGCCAAGACTCGCCACATGGTTCATTGCCGAGAGGTTTTCTAGCAAGCCTCTTGGTGGCCGGACTGCATACAGTTAGCATGGGTCCACTTCATATTTTCTTAGGTACCACCAAGGAGCTTATTAAGAACATCTCCTGTAAGTGCATCACCCAGTTGTAATAATGAACGTATTTCACTTTGGCTCTTCTTTCATGCAAAAGCAGCTCTCTTGCTCCTTAGTAAGGAGGGGAGATGAGGTTGGTGGTTTTTGTGGAATAAGACAACATGCACCTTCCAAAAGGTTCTTCCCCTTATCCACAAGGGGAAAAGAAGGCCAAGCATCTTGGTTCAAGAGGCGAATGCTTGGTCTCCTCTGGGAGAAAAAGTTTCCTTTGGCTAACAGGAGGGAAGGAGGCTGGAAGTATCCTGAAATTACATAGCAGATCCAGGCGTCAGGAGATCAGGGATACCCAAATCTAGGATTTAATTCATTTCTGAAACACTGAAATTCAGATCCAAACCCAGTACAGCATTTTATCTACCAAACCCAAGCAGCCTCTAAGATTTGCTGTGGTCTGTACTGATCCTAAACTGACAGCAGAGGACCTCAGATGAGCAATTGTGAGCAATTCCAGTTAATGTTATTCTCAGACTTTCAGCTGCTTGAGCTGTTGATCAACAGGCTACCACATGTACCAGAATATCCTGATTTCCTTGTGAAAAGACCAGTTGACTCGGGCTCCATCACCCCTAACGGCACCTCTTTCTGCAGGGGACTCCCTCACCTATCACCAGGGCCGCCCCTTCTCCACCAAGGACAGGGACAATGACGTCGCTGTGACCAACTGCGCCATGTCCTACAAAGGGGCCTGGTGGTATAAGAACTGCCATCGCACCAACCTCAATGGCAAGTACGGAGAGTCCCGGCACAGTCAGGTAAGGGCAGTGCTAGGCTGAAAGCCTGCAGCATTTCTTCCAGGAGTGCGACCAAGCATGACAGCAAGCCCAAGCTAGGGCTGGGGCTGCGTGGCTGGTGCACCAGGGTCAAGAGTGGTGACCCAACACAAGCTAGAGCAAAAGGAACCGCCTTCAAGCCATTTAGGCTGGTGCTTTGTGCCTCACGCTGGCTGCCATGGTCATTTACCATGGCACCTTGTTAAGTTACATTTAAAAAAAATACATACATAAAATTTGATCAGGAGCCTTTGAGCAGTAGGAAAAACCCATCAAGCCAGAGCTGCAGAAGAGTTTCTTGCTCCCACCGTAGCAGGACCTTTCTTCTGGCCTCTCTATGGCGGTCAACCTTGATTCCTTCCTCTCCCACTCTAGTTTCTTGTTAGGATCTTTCTTTACCCTGTGCCTTTCTCTCCCTCCTGCCAGGGGATTAACTGGTACCATTGGAAAGGCCATGAGTTCTCTATCCCCTTCGTGGAAATGAAGATGCGACCTTACAACCACCGTAACATCTCTGGGAGGAAGCGGCGGTCCCTACAGCTCTGAGCCAGCTGAACTCCCTCCCGCCTCCCACCACCTGACCTTTTCTGTCATTTGTTTGTATTTTATAATATGAAAAGGGAAAAAAAAATTACTACTCATCTGAGATAGCGACCTGCCCCTCATGAATCCTGGAGGGAGCCATGGCTCAAGCAAAGGCCATGGGAAAGGAAAGACCTCATTGCTCTGCACCTGCCCCAGAGAAATACCAAATTTCCAGTCTCCCTACCCCAAAACTCTGGCCCTTAACACGAGAAGAAAGAGAGAGAAAGAGACAGGCAGATTTTTGATATTTTTTTAAAAGACTTAGAAATCCCCAGCAAACCCTGTTAGAAACATTTGTCATGCGGCTGGCGGCAGAAACCTTTCCACAGGGACTTTGGTGCAGCCATTTCCACCCCAGCCATGGCCAGGGACACCCGTCCTCTCCCTGCTTCCCTGTCCCCTCCTGGCAGGGAGGCCCCAAGCTTCATGCCATCCTGTAGACACCAACTCTTCCAGCAGGCATAGGCCTGTCTCTCCTTCTGGCCTGGTCATCCTTCCCCTACACACAGGTACTGCACACATGGAGACAAAGCAAGGATGAGCAAACACAAGGCTCACCCCAGCCCCAGTTTTGACAGATCACACCAGGAGGGCTTGGTGAATATCTGCATATGCAGGGAAACTCTAGAGAGCCCACAGCTCACTTGTTGACCCCACCACAGCCAAGTCATCCTCATGTACATGATGTGTAGGGGAACAAGAGCTGCTCCATCAGCCCCAACCTGTATCATCCACTCCTCCGAGCTGAACTCATGCCACTACAGGTGCATGACATCTGCCTGGGTTATGCTGAGCTTGATGGAGTAGAAAGGAGTCAAATTAGAGGACTTGGGAGAAAAATAACTACTTGCGGTCCTGAACTCCAGAGCCCATTCCCCCTGCTATTTCTATACGCCACTGCACTGTCTTTCACTGAGGTCATTGGTCCCAAACCAGAGTGTCAGAGAAGGACCAGCAACCAAAAAAGCTATCACACAACCACAGCCCAGCCTGAAGCTGGCAGCTGGCACAGCCCAGGTGCTCTTGTTCAGGGACCTGCACACACAGAGGGAATGATGCCAACACAGCCAAGGGAAGACAAGCGCAAGTTAAGAAATGACCGTTCCCTTCCTTCTCCTACACCATCTCTCTTCACCACCATCACAAGAGGGACACAAATCTCAGTGCCTTGGTATCACCATGTCTCTAATGGGAAATCAACTGTTTCCCCTCCTGGAAGGAAGGCTTAGTCCATCCAGATTTTGGAGCACTTCAAGACCCTTGGAAGAATAGACGAGTTCACTCTTCCCATCCTTAACTTCTCCCATCTTAAGGTCGATGGACCCTTCAGATAGCTCTGGCTGCACTCTGTTGTCATTGATACCACCTCCACATAGCCCAAATGACCACCACGCTGGAGTCATTCCTCTGCCAAGGGCTCTGATCAATGCTGGGCATTGTCACTGGCCTGGTCTTGGAGAAGGGACTCATCCCCACATCTGAGGACAATGCAGCTCATTGCTGTGTTTGCAGCCTAGGGAACATTACAAATGCTAAATGCTGCTTTTTGATTTTATTACACTGAAGATGCTTTGTCTCAAGAAACATCTTCCAGATGGCAACATAAAGGCATCTTTGCAGTAGCTTATAATTCAGGCCAGTGTCTCTTTCATGGTCACGCTTCTGGATTTTCTGACGTTACTCACCACGGCTGCAGAGCTGAAGAAGGACATTAAGCGGGAAACGCAGCCTCCTTGTCCATGCCACATACTGGCACAGGAAATCATAGCTAACCCCAAGGTCAGGATTAGATACAGGGTCCAGCACTTCAAGTGGTCAGCTTACAAGCTGCAGTCCGACCTGGAGTAAGGATGCTGTAGCTCAGCAACTTCTTATATGTAAATGAGGCATCTCTTCTTACTTTCCATCAGCATCAAATCAGGCCGCAAGTCAACTAGTTGAGGAACAGGTCAGTCAGAGAGGCTGCAGGTGATGGGATCTCTTGTGGGACATGGCCAGTGTCATGGATGGCAGCATGTCACACCTCCTGAACAGCCTGCCCTTGTTTAGGTCCCAAAAGCCAACAGGAAGCAGCAGATAGAACTGATTAAAACCTAAGAAGCCTCCTAGTAGACCAGCAGAATAATATTTTTCCCAACATCACCAAGAGTTTACAGGCAAGAAGTGTCCTAACAAAAGCACTATAGTGCAGTGGTTATAATGAAGAGCAGAGACTGACAGTGGATGGCTTTCATCACCTGTCTCAGATGGTGCCATTTGCTTATCTACCCAGGTGAAAGGAAGACACATCAGTGGAAACACAGGAGCTCATCATTCTCAATCAAATGGAAGGCAAGAAATCTCTCTTTTCAAAAGTACAAGTCAAACAGATAATCAAAACATGCCAAACCTTTCCAGAAGGTTCAAAAGAAGATCCTCAAAAAGCCTCTAGATTTACTGACGCATCTCTCTCCCTCCCTGCTCATGTCTGTCATCCCTTTTATAAGTCTTGTAACCTGGATGAGAGGACCTGGTTGACACAACGCCATCGTCAAGTCTGAAGGATGACCTTGGAGATAATATCTGACCTTCTGCTGCCGTTATATACCAATGCTGGTCCTTGATCTCACACATGGTACCAGGGTGTTGCCTTTCCATTATCCTGGTGACACACTGTTGCTAAAATCTTTTAAAGACATCTACATGTGGTGGGTTTGTTCTCCTGGTGATAACCTAACACAAGCCTAGGCACACAATCAGCAACCACGACCCAGTCATTTGGGCCACTGTCCCTTGTTCACATTGCCCATATACAAGATAGTACTTTCCAGAAATTTATTTTTCATCATTGCCTGATAAATTTTTGGGGGCAAAGCTCCTGCCAGCAGTTTCAAGCAAATTTGTGCTTAATGTTAATGCTACAGAACGGCCAGATGATTAATAACAGCCTCTCTTTACCTTCCATCACTGGTTGGGCATGCCCTTTTTCTGAATTCATTCTCCAACCAGAGCAAGTTTGGCCCTGTCCCCCATCAGCACAGCATTGAGACTGAAAATTCCCAGAAACCCAGCCTGGATCCTGTGCAATGCTCATCTCGAGAGACCTTGGCTCCAGCACGTGAACTATCGCTGGGTTCTTGTGGCTCCTCTGCCATCCAGCTCGTATGGCCCAGGCTTGCCCCAGACCCCAAAATGAACTGAAGCTGTTACCAAAACCACACTATCCACTGCAAGATGCCAAATTCCATAACATCAAGCAGAGAGAAGCACATCAGGTCCTTCACCCAGCAGAGCACCATGGGTGCCCAGGACCCCTGTAGCCTTTCAAAGCTGCCTCTTATTTCTAACCTCAAAATCCTGGCAGGAAACACCAAGGGACTTTCTCATCTCCTGTTCAATTTTGATTTCCCTCTATTTCCATTTCTGCCAGACCTCCAAGCCCACCTTCCCACCGTGCACTGCACTAAAATGTAAACAAAGAAAAAAAAAAATACGTGAAAGGAAAAGCTGCTTTTAGTAAACTGATCCTTAAGACAGCATTTTTAAATTAATAATTTGGGGAAGGAGAGAGGCCAGGCCCTCCCCACAGGTAGCCGGGTTTTGGCAGAAGGATGTTGAAGAGCATCGGAGCCACACAAAGGTTGGAGAGAAACCTTTGATTCTACTCCTTATCTTTGCATTACTTTACCGTGGGCATCTCAAACTGTAGTACCAGCCTAAAAGCCCTCTTACCTCCTTCCCAAAGTGATGCTCACCCCAGGTGAAGCAGAGGTGAAGCATCATGGTGTGGAGACCACAGCTCACACCACCTTCGTCCCCAGCACTGCAGCAGGGGAGGGCTTGGGCAGTGGTGTCCCTGCGCCAGGGTGCCCTGTGCCTGCAACAGGCTTAGAATGACCTGCTGAAATACAGCAGGAGCCAAAATACCCACCCGGTACACTGCCTCCGTGCCAGCACGTGCCCTTCATCCAGACCCAGAGCTGCTCTCCTGGTACGTCCCCACCATCGCACTCTGGGGTGACTATACACCCCCTGCCCTGTGCCCCCCAGCAACGCCCACAAGCTTTGACCTTACCAGACACTGCCAGCAAAGAGCTCTCACCCCCAAAAAAACCTTTAATTCATGCTTACACCCACTAATGAAGGGCTCTGTCCCAGCACCAAGCAAGAAGCCCATCCCTGTTTCTGCCAACCAAGCACCCCGGGATGGCCATCAAACTCAACCAAGCCCCTTGGGGACCACCAGTACACTCCAGGGTCACCTTCCTCCTTCCTTAAATCTGATGGTGCCCTGATGGTGGTGGCAGGCCCTTGCTCCTTCCAGAGGAGAAGTCTGGGGTAAGGGGGAGGGAAAGGCTCTTCCCTGGGGAGATGCTGATGCCCAGACCCACCTTGGTACCCAGCCTGCAGCTCTCCAGGTGTCAGTGGTTTCTCAGAAGGATGGTGACTCGAAGACCTAAACAAACAAACAAGCAGCCCCCTGTGTACAGGTGTTACCCTGGAATAGTGTTTATTACTTTAAAAAAATTAAAAACCATAAATAATAAGGAAGAACAGAGGCAACGAAATCCCTTGGACAGGTTCTGATGAACTCAAACACAAACCAATGCAACCAAATGAGGGGGAAGATAAAAGCAAATAAATGCATAAATAAAATAAATAATATAAATAAATAATATATTAAACAGCCCTCCCCACCCTGTAATGAAAACGTAGCTCGGAGAATGGGATTGACGCTTGTTAACCATTGTTAACTAGTATTTTTAGTCCTGACCGCTCTTAGGCTATGTATAGTTCCTTTTTTTAATGCATTTTCTATACATTAATAAAAGATACTGAAGGAGCGAGCCGTGTGCCTGTCTGGGACTGGGGGGGTGAGTGGGGTCCTGGTGCATCCAAGCCCAGCAGCTTTGCAGCCCTGACCTCATGCCAAGCAGGGACACGCATCCTCTGTCCCTAATCCTCATTTATCCCACAGGAGAAGGAGCATGGGGGGCTCGTTAGCAGGGATTCCCATGCTTTCACCCTCCTGCAAGGGCACGCGCTGCCCCACTGGAGCTCAGATACTTTTGCATCTGAAGCAGTTGGCCATGGAGGATTGGTTTGTCACTCTGTGGTTTGCAGCTCAGCTGCAAGGTGTCACGCCTCTAAGACAGCCACCCCAGCGAGCCCAGCAGCAGCTGGAACAGGGCACACTCCTCATCTGCAAAGCACACCAAGAAACATGAACCAGGAGGAACAGAGCAGATGAGAGACAAAGGACATCCAGTGGGATAAAAAAAATACAGAGGGAGGAAATTTGGGGGGCAGCCCAGCATTGGTGCAAGCTGCCCAAAGAAGTGGCACCATCTCCATCCTTGGAGGTGTTCAAGACCAGGCTGGAGAAAGCCCTGAGCAACCTCATCTGACCCTGGGGCTGCCTTGGGCTCCCAAGGTCCCCCCTGCCCGAGTTATCCTGTTAAAATAAATAATAATAAAGTGACCACAAAGTCAGGTTGGCGCAGGTTGGGCTTTTAACCCTGGTAAGGCAGGGAGCCGTGCTTTGGCCTCAGCCCAGCGCAAGATGTTTTGTTAATAAATTTAGCTGCTCCCATGAGCTAGAGAGGCCCTTGGCTCTGCAGCTTACAGCCAGAGAAAGCAAAGCTGCAGTGTAAACGCTCAGAAGTGGAGCAAAACAACCCTGAAGTCTTCAGTTAAAGCTGTTCTCCTGCTTTAGACAGCAATCTGTTCCCAGCACAAAGGAAACCCCACCGAAAACCAAATTGCAAGGCTATTTCCAGCAGAACATGCTCCCAGTGGAAAACAAACAAAAAAAAACCCCCAAAACCAACACTGATTTAGCAAAAATCTCTGGGACAAGTATGAATTTCAGAGGATTTTGAAAGTCTCCTCTCATTTCACACACAGACTTTATTTAGACCTCCTCGTCTTAAGTTTTCATGTTTGACACGTAGCCAGGCAGGATGAGAAAGCCTGAAAGCAGCTCTTCTGCCAGACCACTTCAATATTTTCTAAATTTAATTTCAGAAAGACAAAACAGGGGAATTTATTTTGCGGCAGCTTCTCAACTTCTCTTCCTTGCTCTGATTCGAGAGAAAAAAAAAAAAGGAAGTTGTGAGCGTGGGGTTCCCCCACCTTGGCCACAGCCACCGGCACAGCGAAAAGCCAAGCCTGAAGTCTGACGGTCTCAACTGTCTGTATTAAATGACCTTTTTCATGTCTGAAGGGAGTAAATGCCATGGAAGACCCTTCAGGCAAGCCTGGGGGTCACCCCTGCACGCGGAGGAGCTGAGGGGTGGAGGTGGGTTTGGGATGGGGAGGAAGGGTTGCCTGCGCCGGTGCTTTGCATCCCAGTCTTGTGCAGCTTGGCCAAGCAGTTGGCCCAACTCAGTGCATCTGATTTATGATCTCTTAGAAAAGGGCAGTGCCCTCCACTGTACCCCCTATTCAGCATGTCTGGGGCCAGGTGGGCCCCCCAGGACCTCTAATCCCTGCAGAGCACCCCAAAAATAGCTCACCTGAAAGAAACACAGACTCGCCGTTGCCATAACCAGATGCATGAAGTGGGCACGCACCACTCGGAGGTTGGTACCCAGAGAAGGCAGGAGCATGTGGAGCCACAGCATCCCTCCGGACCATAACCCACCTCCCAAAATCAGAGCCATGGCCCAGCTCCATGCTTCAGACAGGATGAGAAGGGGGTGAGGGCTGACACAAGCCCTCTCCTAAACGCTCCAAGCTTTGACTTAAGCCCAGGGAGGTGTTTTGCCCCACCACACCAACCCCTGGGTAGCTTCTGCCCCATCACCCATTGCAGGTGCCCACCACCCTCATTGCACACGCCCCTCTGCCCTTGCACAGCTCAAAGCCACCTATATACTCTATACATGGTCCTGCAGTATCACACATGGTGGTATCTCACATTTCCAGCCTCTCCAAGGAGCGCACCTCCCCAGTCAGCCCAGGCTTTGTGCAGGCAGAATCCACAGGCAGCACGGCCATGCTGTGGGCAGCCACTCTCCTCTTCAGGCACTTCCAGCCACCGCAGAGCATCCCACCACCAGCCCCCCCCATCCACACTTTGTACGGAGATATTTCATCACAGCCCTGTTACCAAAGTCCCCTTCTTGCATGAGCGATGCTCGGGAACTTTGTTCTACCAGCAAACATCAGGAGGGTGTACAAAGGTCCTCAGCAAGGGTGTTGGGCATCTGTCCCAAACCTGGAGCTTGAGCAATGCATTCCCAGCAACACACCCTGCAGCCTCAGCCCAAAAAAACACAAGGGAAGTGCTCACCCAGGAGCAAGCAGCACTGCAGGAGGAAGTACAATGCCTGCAGGAGCAAGGCTGGAACAGGTCGATGAAGGGGCATCCTCGTCCCATGATTTCACAGCTGCTTTACGCCTTGCGGGATGTGATTTTTGTAGCACCATCTTTAACATTCTTGGGTTTTAATTCCCCCTCGTAAGCCTGCATGTGCTCATCATCCCTTTAAAACCCTCATCCCCATTTTTATATTTTCAACTCCTGTGGCTACAAGCTCTAAAGCTTAATTACGTAGAGTGTAACAAAAAAAAAAAAAATTCCCTTTTAATCAAATCTAAATGCAGGGCTTTTAAATTTCATTGATTTGTCCCCTCTTCCTGGGATGAAGAGCACTGTGAATAGCAGCCCACAGGCTTATTCCCCCTTCCCTGCGCTACAGCCATGGCATCAACATGCAGCGATTTTTCTGCTTCCAACATGTTTCAGCAATTTTCCCCATTAAAAAAAAAATATTCTATCTGAGGCAGAAATATTGCATCTGAGTGCTAGCTGTGATTAGGGACTTTCCTCATAGCAGCACTCCTCTCTCCCCGTATTTTGGATTGCTTTCTGCTGTCAGTACGGATGTTGGAGGTGTGCAGCCCCCCTATAGCACGTACCGTGCAACGTATAAGCATACTTATTCCCAGCAGCGCGGCTTATCCCCTTGCTCCCACCCAGGTTATCTCCCCAGCGTTACTCCGCAGACACCGGGGGCCAGCATGGCTGCCGGACAGCAGAGCAGAGAGCATCGGGATGCTGGTGGGAACACAAGCTGCCTCTGTTCGCCACAATGGTCCCTTGTCCCTGCGCCGTCCCCTGTGTTTGGTGACATCACAATAAAAAAGGGCTTTGAAGGAAGTAACTCTGCAAACGTTTACAAGAAAAATCCTCCCAAAAAGTGAGAAACCATCCCTCTAAGAATTTCAGGAGAAAGCGTTGGAAACGGGCAGCCAGGAGAGGAGCAGCAAGGGGACAGGGCTGGAGGAGCAGCACTGGCAGCCGGTGTCCCCCTGCTCCTGGGGACAGGTTCTGGCCCTCCCCCTGGTCCCACATCCCCCGCTGCACTCGAGTCATGCCGAAAGCAGCTGGCATCTGCCTGTTCGCCGTCTCGTATCAGTTCCTCACCCGCAACCCAAGGCCACCTCTCCCCCGTGCCGGAGGGGGACTTCGCCCCTCCAAATAAAGGAACCTGCTCTCCCTCGCGGGGGGCAGAAAGAAGCAAAACACCCCCAGGAGAAAGGTTTTCAGTGTGTTTTTCCTCTTTGACCCACCACAATTTGCATTTTGCTCTCGGTTCCCTCCCTAGGAGTGGGTGAGCCCCCACCAAGATGCCCTACCCAGCTGCATCCTCCCTGCCGAGCCCCTGTTAGCAAACAAGATGAGGAGGCGGAAGACTTTGAACTGTGACGAGCAAGGGTCAAATAGTCCCCAGGCAGGAGCAGCACACAGGGGCAGCACAAAACATCCTGGCATGAGGGCACACCTTGGCCAACCGCTCCAACGCCACCAGCCAAAATGTTCACGTGGCCCCGAACCAAGGGACGTCAGCTCACCGGAGATCTCCAAGAACAGCTTCCCCCATGGAAGCGGCTTACAGAGGGGAAGGAATAATAAAAACATTTTTAAAAAATAATAATAATAATTTGGCAGCTGCTTATCATTAAAGAAACAGGACTGGATCTCCCTGCCTGCCTCGGCTGGGCTCTGGGGGAAGCTGGCACCGAGGGACGGCCGCTGATTGCTCCTTTGCATCGTGGGGCTGAGCCAAAGGAAGGACCGTGCCAGAGGGGACAGCCAGCACAACTGGTTTTTCACCTATGAAGCAACCTTGGCAGATGAGATCCACCACCCACCTGGTGCGGGAAACCCCAGGAGCAGCTGCTCCGGGAGGAGGCACAAGCTGCCGCTTCCCACTACTGGGGGCACACACTGGTCCTCGGGGGCACTGGGGCCATGCCCGAGCATCACTCGCTCCTCTGCCTTTGGTTCACAACTCCCACAAATCCAGCCATCAAGACACTGCCTGTGACCCCCTTTCCATGCCAAGGGAAGGGGCACCCCTATTCACTGACGAATTTTTCATCCCCTAGCCTTAACATAACTAATCCTTGAGCCGTTCCTAAATGGGAAGGCACCACGTCACGCTGCCGGGATTTGCCTGGCCCCGGCGTGACTCCTTTCCCCCTCGCCCACCACCAGCGCTGCCCATAGGATTTCCTCAGGAAGGAGTTCCTGAAGGCTCATACGCACAAAACAATCATCAGCTCTAAACCAACAAAAAGCCCTACCGCTTTCCTCCCAAACCCCACGGCACACACCAAAATGCATCCCAAGCTGCTGTCTCTTGCTTGCTCTCACCCCATCAGGTGCAGAGACACACACCCTCCCTCTTCCCCACATACATGTGGGTCCCCGTACCCCATCTTTGCTCAATACAAGCACCAAGTAGGACTTGAGGATGCACCTAAGGACACCACCTCGCTCCCCACCACCAGCCCTTTCTTTCCCCTAAGCACCAGGGAGGGATGCTCCAGCAGACCCAGACCCACCTCTGCAAGCCCAAAGCCTCCCAGGTGATGGGTGGGGAAGAGGCATCCCCCAAAACCTCACCAGTTTGGGGGCATTTCCCCTAAGAGCACCCTTTCCCTCATCACTGCCCATGCAGGACTGAGCCCCAGGCACTTAAGGGCAGCCCCAAACCAGCACATCAGCACCAAGGTGGGGCCCAGGGGGGAGTGGGGCACCTGAGCCCAACCCGCCCTTGGGGCTCCCCCCTTCCCTGAGGGGACAGAGCCCAGCAGGCACCAACCGAGGGAGAGGAGGGGAGGAAGCATCTGCCACAGAGCCTGCCAGACCCAAAAAACACCAGCTCGGTGTTTGTCCTCCACCCCCCCCAAGGGTCACCATCCCATCCCACTCCTGTCTCTCCTGTTCTCCTCCAAAGCCGGAAAGCCTATTGCTGCTGCTAAAGTAAATACCAAGGGCTGCTATTTTTATCCAGCCCACAACTGGGCGTGCTTTATTTTTGGCGTTTAAACTGCAGGCTTTTTTTTGTGGGAGTGGGAGAGGAAAAGGCAGAAGCATGGGGGAAAAATGAGAGGAATGTCTCTCCGGGAGCAGAGTTTTCCATTGCTTACTTTAAGCCGGGCCAGTGTCTGTAAACAGAAATTGCAACCAGAGAGCAGAGCAAGCAGCTGGGGAAGAAAGGTGTGCTCATGTCTGCAGTTGCATCTCCTCCCATCCCACTATGCCAAGGAAAACCCAAATATACCAGTCCTGGGTACCAGCGGGGTGTTATGAAGGCAGGAGTGAAGCTCCCAGCTGTGTAATGGGGCAAACTGATAAATAAATCAGCTGAATCCAATGAAACAAGGGGGAAACAAGGGTGTTTCTATTTTCAGTGTAAAATTAGTAGTGTTTTCCAAATAAAATTAGGGGCTGAGAGGACCTTGGAGGAAATGGAAGTTATCAGGGGGGCTTTTCAGCATGGGAAAGGCTTTGATCTCGCAGGGAAATAAGGAGTTTGGGAAGGATGGATGGAAAACGGGCTGGAGGTGGGATTTGATTTCCAGCTGGTCCCAGGCCTGGGCTCAGACTGACATCCCATGATGTGACAGGAGCTTGTCTCATCCAGGCTTAATCAGTTCCTCAGCTTGAGGGGCACCAACAAGCAGAGAGATGCATAATCTGGAGCAGCAGTGATTCATCAGCAGCTGAGTCACGGCTTCCTCTCGCCCATTAAAGTTTCTGAAAAACAAAGTGCAATCCCTTGGAGCCCAGATATGCTGGATGCCAAACAAAACTAGGAGGTGGCAGGTTCAACCCCCCCCCAAAATGTACTTTTTTCCCATGCTGCATGTGAAGGACCTGTAGAACTCCTTGCTGCAGGAGACATCCACAGGGTCAAGCATCAAATGGTGTTTATATTCTTTCAAAGCATCTGCTGTGGACCACCATGGGGAAGACGATGCCAGGCTAGACAGAGCTGTGGTCTGACTGATTATATTTGTACATTCTTGCATTAATTCTAAGTTTCTTTAAGTCCATCCAATGCTTCCCAACTTAGTTTAATGGTATCGCTACACTCGATGGCATCAAGACTCTCCTTTATGGGTAGCAGCATACTGAGGGGTTTAAATGCTGAGGTCAGCGTTATTGGTGCCACCAGCTCCGATAACCGCCACTTCGTTGGCGGGGTACAGCAATGCTCCTGCCCAAAGCCAAGTGGGTGCCAAAGCACCATGCTCGGAGGGGCCCCCAAAAAGCCAGGGAAGGTGCCCAGACCGGCAGCTCCTCCCTCGGCGAGGCCTCTGCCAAATTAAATTAGCGACAAGAAAGCGCTGAGCCCCAGCATGGGTGTTTGCCCAGGGAACAAAGCAAACCTCCCAGCCGCTGCTGCGGCAGCGCTGCTGGGGATGGGTAGGGCTTTCAGCTCCCTTGACCCTGGGGCTGGGCGTCCCCAAGCCCAACGCCTCTGGCCATGCTCGTCCTTAGGGACCTCTAATAATAAATATTTCCAGGCAATCCTATTAAGGGTGGCTTCAAAGGTGATGTTACACTATGTGGGGCTGTGGAGTGGCTGGGTATGCCCCGGGTGACTGCCAGCACCCAGGTGGCTTCTGTGTGCCCCGGGAAGGGCGCTTTTGTAGGGTGATAAGGGGATTCGGTACCCGCAAACGAGGGGACTGCTGCAGCTCAGCGAGCGGGGAGAGCCGGAATGGGGTGAGATGTTATGGGGTGAGCCAGGATGGGGTGAGCTGGGATGGGGTGAGCCATGAACGTGGTGCAAAGCCCAGGGATTTCCATCCTCTAGCATAAAAGCAAGGAAAAATTTCCTGGCATTAACAAGCAGCAAATCTTTAGGTAAAAAGGGTTTGGTACTTCCCGCAGCACATAAACGCCTTGCCAAAAGCTACGAGGAGACACTTAGCACAAGCTGTTGCCTGCAATATGTGTTTCTTGGGGTCTCTCACCCCTCCGGCTCCAGCGCTAGGATGAAGGCAGCAGGACGAAGGGCAGTGGAGGCAGCCGGGGCTGGCAGGCAGCTTGCCTCCATCCCTCCACCCCTCCTATCTGCCTCTCTTTCCTCATATTCCCACCACAGCTCTGCTCCTGGTGCTGCCGGGGCACAGCACTGGGTGCACGGGGCTGTTTTCCAGCAGCCTCAAAGGGTCGGGCAGCCCCGGCTACACCAGCCTGACGAGTTAGCACCAAGGCCGAAGCGGAAAAGCAAAGCCGCTGGCTCCAGAGCATGAAGGAGGGTGAGTGTGGGGGTTTTGCAATCCAAAAGGATTCAAGTCGGCCAGAAAAATTCCAGCAAAACATTTTTCTAGTCACAGCTTGCCTGGCTGTCAATATCGCAATGTTGTGTGGAGACTGCTCAGCGCCCGACTGGAAAGCAATCGGGATTCAGTGATTCCTGGATACCGCTCATACGGAGATAAAAAAGAAATAGGACGGAGAGAAAGCAGCAAGTGAAAACTGGGGGGGGGCAATCCAAATTGAACCGAAATCAAATTTCGAAAATATCAAACCTCTGCATGACCTGGAGGGCCTTCCTTGGGTTGAAACATCATTTATAATTTCCATGGGTGCCTAGCACCCATAACGCTGCCGGGTGCTGCGCGTGGAGGAGAGCAGGCCCCGGGAGGTCCCCTCTCGTGGGGATGCTCGGTCACCTCCCGCTCTGCTGCAGCGTCCCCCTTCCAGGGACAGACCGTGGGCATCGGGGCAGGGCGGCGGTGACGGGGGGCAGGCTGGCAGTCCTGGCGCTGCGTTTCAGGAGATGGAAGTCTGCCCTGTCCTTAAGAGCCTCCCAACAACAGGAGCAGCATCGCCGCCCCTGCAACACACCCCCGCAACCCCCCAAAAAAGCTTCTGGGGAAACCTCTGCCGCGCCGAAGCCCGGGCCTCCCTCCCAGCGAGGGAAAACATTCCCTCTTCCCGGCAACTTTCGGCATATTTCAGGCCTGCTTTTGTACCTCCCCCCCACGCCTCTTTCCTGGACTGAACAACTCCAACGTCGCCAGCCCTTCCTGAGCCCCCGGGGCCGGCGGGGCACCGAGGTCCCCCCTT